>JAAMXU010000288.1:216-39540 GCA_019693545.1 Chaetoceros muelleri | reverse complement strand
TTGTAGTGTAACGCTTGTCTCTGTATGTGTATCGGCATGTTTTTCGCACAGTAATTGATTCCTCCCATCACAATAACGGCTTCCAGACAACCCTTGATGGGATGAAAATAACCGTCACATGACCACCAACCAAAACACATGATATACGTAGAGAACATCCAACAACCATGTTTAACATGTAAAACAGGACGACGTTTCACTAGATTCATTGAAATATTACCTAATCACAGCAAACAAATTCAATTCAACCCTTAAATATAACGATCACTTGATAAAATTTGAGTATCATGAATCGCGTTTTGTCACCCAGTCACTCAAGTTGCTTCGTGCAAACAAAGAGGATATGCTTGACATTGCTCTCACCGCAGGTACGCTGGTCCTCAACAATCTCATCGGCTGTCTGTCAAAAATTAATACCCCCGTCGAGCATATTGCACTTCTCCAACAGTCAGTATTTACATAAATTGGAACAAAAGCGGTTTATGGGAAGGAAAGATGGCAACAAGGCATTTTTCAAAGTGCGTCCTCCGACGAGAAAGCAAAGGAAAAGATATAACATGCGTCTGAAAGAACAGGAGGAAAAAGCAGCGAAACACTCCAAACCCGGCTCGAAAGCGGGGCCTCGTAGGGAATTCTTAAGGGATGAACAAGAGTTTTTGGTGGATAGAGCTCTGGGTAAAAATACAGATAAATTACCGCCTGAATTTCTTGATTATGATTTTGGAAACGTGCTTGTGGATGATTTGATTGGAAATTCTGCACATTTGACATCGTCGCCAAATCCGAAACCATTGTATCTCGGACGGCAGTATGAAAAGCATTATGCAAAAGTGTCTGAGATGATGAAAGAATATCGTGATCATTTGCAGTTATCGGGAAAGAAGGATGGTAATGATGAGCGTTCGTCTTTAGCACCTCCATTGCCAACTGATAAGCAAATATCTCTTCTCTTGAGATCTTATCGTGACAGGCATTCAAGTAAATCCAAGCCCTTAGGCATTGTCAAAGCTTTGAGATTCCTCATCACAGATATGAGACTGCCAACATTTGTGTTTGGAGTAAAGACTTACGCCACATTAATGTTGTGTGCTGCTACACCAAAAGAGGCCAGGAGGGTCATGAAAATGATGGTGGATAATGGTCAACCTTTTGATGAATACATCTATTCCATTCTTATCGACATATTTGCCAAAATGGGAGACTTTAGAGGAGCAGATGAGGTTCTTTCAGAAATGCGTTTTGAAGGAATTGCGCCCACGCTACCCGCTTACACGTCTCTTCTAGCATCGTGCTTCAAAGTGATTAATACAGCGGCAATGCCACAACAAATAAAAGCTGAAGCGGGAAATTTGGCTTGGGATCGATGGAAAGAACTGAGGATCAACGGTCTCGAGCCGGACGTTATGGCCTTTGGGGCCATAATTCGTATCATGGCGGCCAGAGGTTTCCCTGAAAAAGCTCTTAATTTAATTGAAGAAATGCAAGTGAATGAAGTGAAACCTACTACACTCATATTCAGCAGTGCTCTCAAAGCAGTCTCTAGATCACATGCGAACGCTCTACGATTTGAAGGTGGACGCAGCAAAAAGAACAAACGACGCGAATTCATTACTGCTCATCATGGCAAGTTAGCCAAACGTATAGTAGTGTTGGCTGAACAGGCTGATGTGGAGCAGGATGACGGATTTACCAGCGCTTTAATGCTTTGTGCAGCAACAGCAGGTGATGCTGCAACGGCTAAAGCTATTTATTTGGCAAGTGAAGTGCGAAAGCTTGAGAATTTGCGAACAATCGGAGGGCCAGAACACCTCAGTATGATAAGGGGTGAAGATCCTGTGATGAAGGATGATGAGTCAACTCTTATTGATACTGGAAATAACAGAAACCTAGAAGTTTCTGAATCTTTCTCAAATACTGCTGAAGAAGGATCTTTGATGTTACACAATGAATCTAAAGCAAATTCTCCAAAATTGATGCTTAACCCGAAGAAGAAAAAGATTGATACGAGAAAACTCAACGCTTTGTTATGTGCTAATGCAAATGCTTTGGAAAAACGTGGTCTTGGTGACATATGGCGTGGTAAGGAGAACAAAGGATATCTGGATGAAAGTTCCCTCCGCTATATTAAAATGCGCTATACACCACAATACGTGGATAAGTCGATACCTGGACTGACAAGTATCGAAGCAGGCTTGGGTGGGGTACAGTGGGACGACCAACATCTGGATAAACAAGGAAAGAAGCTACGTCTCAGAAAATTCATGGGACCGATCGGAGATCAAGAAGATAATCGAATTGACGAACTTGATCCAACTCTGTATAGATTGTTGGTTGATGATGAAGATATTCTTTTTGATACTGAACGAAAAGAAAGGAGCGAGAACATTGGATCATACGAAGAGACTTATGAATTCAAAAATGAAGATGAAAGTGAAACAAAACTGTACGCAAAGGAATCCGTGTCAAAGCTTAATATCGAAGGAAATATTGATGGCATGCTCAGCTCTGATCACTTAAAGCCAAAACAAGAAAAAGATGAAGAAACGAATGGCATATTTGAAGATAATATGGACGACCAAGATGATTTGAGTGAAGCCGAAGAAAGGTTATTTGAGAAAGTAATGGCAGGTCATAAACTTTCTGATCAGGAAAAGTCCACATTTCAAGCCATGTTTTCTGGCAATAAGAGCAATATTGATATCGGAGAAACAGTCAAAATCGAAGGCGATGGCGAGGCCAATACGTTTAGCACGCATTCTGAATTGATAGAAGCAGAAACTGTCAACGATGGAGCACTTACGTTACCAGAGGATTCGGATGACCTTGACATCATACTTAATTGCCTTCCCAAAGCACGGATCAACAAAGTTCGAAACGAATTCAAGACTACTCTTGGCACACCATCTCTCATTCGGTTAGTGCCTATATTGCGTGAAAATATGCCAGAGATTATTGATAGAAATTGGCTAATAGAAAAGAACTTGACAGACGCAGAAACTGTCATGAATACTGCTAAAGATGATGGTATCGTCGATTCAAATTTAATGAATTCTATGTTACAAGTGTACGCAAAGGCAGGGAAAATAAATGACGCCATTGCATTCTATAACGAAGAATACAAGGTAATGGAACAAGTGAGTCACATTGTACAAATCGGTACAACTTCAAACAATAAATATTTTTCTCACAATAATGCCGTGCTTCAGTCTCCAAACTCAGTCAGTGATAGAGCAATCATTCAGATGCTGATCGAGAAAAAGGATATATCGCGTGCTCTAGATTTTAAAGAGAATTCTGTCGAAGCCAATGGTAGAACACTTGATTTGCTTTCATATGGATCCTTGATAGAGCACTATGGCAATAAAGGACAGGTGGGAAGTGCGATTTTAGTGTTGAAAGAATGTATAAAAGTTCATGGTTCACCACCAGGTGAAAAATCGTTGAGTAGGCTTCGTTTGGCTTGCCGCCAAAAAGAAATCACGAAAGAAGTTGGTCTTGAAAAACTGATTGGAAAAGATCCATTGGAGTGGTTGAGGGAAGGAGAGGGGCAAATGAAGCGCGAATACAGTAAGAAGGGTAGAAGGGATCTTCTTCTTGTAAAAAACAAGCTCTTACATATATGAGTTAGAATAGCTGTCCGACTTTGAATCGTTTTAGCAAGCTCGAAATCGGATGGGGGTTTTCAACAGATGCTTGTTGCTCGGCACTGAGATACAATAAGCAGCAAATATCGAAACTAACTGACTTACCGATGAGACCTATTATCTATCAAGCTATATCCTAACATTAGAATGAGATGTTTACACCGTAAATACATTAGTTAGTACAGTAGTCAGTAAAAGTGGAAGGAAGGGGGAAGAGTTTGAAATTGAAAAACGTGAAACTTTTTTAACTGTAGTATAACTGGAAACTTGACTTTTCTTTCGTTCGCCCTCCCCCCCCCGGCATCGCAGCGCTGCTGGCTGATCTATGTATGAAGAATGACGAAGTCATATTATGCAAAGTATAATCTTCACAAAACATGAAATCGCACTATGAAACACTCGGAGTTTCTCCCGGTGCATCGAAGGATGAGATCAAAAGAACTTATAGAAGGCTGGTGCTCCAATATCATCCAGATACTTCCAAGACAAAGTCAAAGGCCGACGAAAATAAGTTCAAACAGATTTCAGCAGCCTACGCAGTGCTATCGGACGACAAGGCTAGGAAGAGATTTGACTTAGAACTGGAAGAATTCAAAAGATATGGCAAAATACGGCGAGGCGGTGGCAGTGCAGGTGCTGGGCCGTTCGGGCAGCGGCAATCTGCAGGAATGGCCTATCGGTTTCATGTTCTTGACGGCATATACAAACCCAAAAATATGCTTATTGGATTAACATTGGGTTTTGCGACAGTTGCTACAATCAAGTCCCTTCTTGGAATTGAAGAAGAGAAAACTGTAATGCAAAGAAATTTGAAAGAAGATGGAAAGGCGAAACTAGTTGAAGCTTGGTATAACAAACATAAAAAGCAATGGGAGCAGCCTGCTCCTTGGTCTAAACATTTCAGGGAGCAAAATCCAGAAATTCACCTTGTTCCACGTGAAAAAGTAAGACCTTTCAGTGAGTGAAAGGCACCATGACTATGATGGGTGGACTCTGTCACTCCGAGGTGTACAGTAGTTTGAACATTCCAACTAGATTGTTTTGCAGAAGTTAAATTCTTAGTCATCGGATAATACTGATTTATTTTAAATTCTTATCATGGTTCCGATGTTGCTGAAAGAATCGCTTCTTGTAGTAGACGACAGATGAGACACGCATCAGTAGCGCGTCTTAACATTGAAAATTAAGCAGCTTTCGCTTTGTCAAGAACCGATTCCACTGTGGATATACCTGATACTGTATACTGAGCGCTATCTTTCTTCCCGCCTCCTTTTCCTCCTGTGCCTTCAACAGCAGCAGAAGCCCATGCGTTGCAATCTACAGATGTCAATGACTTGTGGCAGAAGGCGACAACTATGTATCGGTCAGCAGATTCGTCAGCTGACAACAAGAAAAACGCTTTGTCTTTTATTGTCTTGGCGACAGCCTGTTGAATGGCTTTCACAGCCTTTGTATCACAGCCGACATCGACGCGGCAGATTATCTTTTCACCCTCAGTTCTTTCAGCCGTGGCAATGACTTCAGCTGTGACCTCTGCGGTGAGTTCAGCAGCTTTCTTCTTTTTCCAAGCCACAACCTTCTTACCGTATCCCGTCAATGTATCTCTGATTTTCACTTTGAGCACTGCAGATATTGAAGAGGAATTCAGTTCAACTGTTAGCTTTTTGATTGCATCTTCCAACTCTAATCCTTCCAACAAGCCTGCATCTGTGACTTTCTTCTCAATTTCTTCTCCAGCCTTCATAGCAGCGACGGCATCGTCCATTGTCACACCCGTGATTCTGCGGATACCCTTGGCAATTCCTTCCTCTTGTAGTAACACGAATGCTTTGGCATCTTTAGTGTTGGACAAGTGAGTACCGCCACAGAATTCGACGCTGTATTGATTCCACTTGGGATCTTGCGGGTTCTCTAAGATTTTGTTGATGGGGGTGGGCGAAACAGCAACAACACGAACGGGATCGGGATAAACTTCTCCAAAGACAGCGCGAAGGGATGATATCTTCTTGGCGTTTTCTAATGGTGCAACAAAGGCATCGACAGGTACAGCGTCATTAATTATACCTGATACAATTTTCTCTACAGCATCCAACTGATCGGTCGTGAGTCCACTTCCCCATGAGAAATCGAAACGAAGTTTTGCCTCATCTACAAGAGAACCCTTTTGGTCTACAGACTGAGTACTGTCGCCGGAACCAGTTGTAACGAGAACATCCTTCAGTGCATAATTCAGGACGTGGGTCATTGTGTGATTGGAAGCAATGGGAGCACGACGAACATAATCGACACAACACTTCACATTGTCATTCTTCTTAAAAGATCCATTCAAAACGGTTCCAACATGAAGGATATATTGACCATAAATTTGTACGTTTTCCACATTCAAAGTTGCACCTTCGTTGGAAACAATTGTTCCGATGTCAAAAATTTGTCCTCCAGCTTCTCCGTAAAAGCTAGTTTTATCCAACACAATACCGACAGTTCCATCTTCTGCAGAAATAGAATCCTTAAAGCCGACGCCATCTTCTGTTTCTCCTCTTCCAACAAAGAGAGCACATGCCTTGCACCCAGTCAATACTTGGTCCCATGTATATTTTGCTGAGTCGTCTGTGGTAACGACACCTTGACTCACCAAAAAAGCCGTTTGTTCAGCGACCAATCTCATATCCTTCCCTGATCCTCCGCTCATCTTAGCCTGATGTGCAGCAGCACTCAACTCCTTCTCTTCCTGCATCTTGGCCTCGAAACCTTCAATATCAACAGTCATACCAATTTCTTCCGCCATGAGCTCTGTAAGGTCCACAGGAAATCCCATGGAAGTATACAAAAAGTGAGCATCTTCTCCAGAAAATACCTTATCGTCACCAGTCTTGCTTGCAAGATCCTTGAATTTCAAAAGACCTTTGTCAAGTGTTCTTGAAAAGGACTCTTCTTCATCCTTGATCACAGCGGTGATATGATCCTGTTGCAATCTCAACTCCGGAAAAGTTCCAGACATGAGCTCCACAAGGACAGGCACTAGCTTCGAGAAGAATCCCAATTCAGCCCCCAAATTCTGACGTCCATAACGAACAGCACGACGAAGCACTCGACGAAGAACGTATCCTCTTCCATCACTGCTGGGAACAGCGCCATCCGCAATCGCAAACGACAGCGTACGGATATGATCCGCAACGACGCGATATGCCATATCCACATACCCCTCATCTTCCTTTCCAACTTTTCCAGAATATGGTCTTGCGCCCGTCACCTCCTGAATTGCTTTGAAAATAGGCATAAAGATATCTGTATCATAGTTGGAATCCTTGTTCTGCAAAATAGACGTAAGCCTTTCAAATCCCATACCAGTATCCACATGTTGAGCAGGAAGAGATCTCAAACTTCCATCCGCCTCACGATTGAATTGAATAAACACATTGTTCCAAATTTCAATAACATCCGGCAAGTCCGCATTGACCAGAGAGGAAGCGTCTCTTCCCCCAATACGATCGTAATGGATTTCCGTGCAAGGACCACAGGGACCGGTCGCTCCCATCTCCCAAAAGTTGTCCTTGGCACCAAAGGGCAATATCCTTTCGGCGGGGAGATATTTGAGCCAAATATCGCGAGCTTCGAGATCGGCGGGTGTGCAGTCGTCTCCACCAAAGTAGGTCGCATAGAGGCGGGAAGAGTCGAGTTTGAACACTTCTGTGAGACACTTCCATGCCATTTCAATGGCACCCTCCTTGAAGTAATCGCCAAAGGACCTGAGAAACAAACAGTCAGTAAGGTTTCAATATATTCATATCATATATACACTTCAATATATTCATATATACACAGCAGGATTCACAATGAAGCATTATTGCAATGCGTTTCTGCAACTTACCAATTACCAAGCATCTCAAAAAACGTATGATGGTACACGTCCTTTCCTACGTCATCCAAATCGTTATGCTTCCCACCCGCACGAATACACTTTTGAGAGTTCACAGCTCTCTTTAGCTTGGACATTTCAAGCTTGGGATCACATGTACCCAAAAACAAGGGCTTGTATTGATTCATACCCGCATTGGCGAACAAAAGAGTAGGATCATCGTGTGGTACACAGGGAGAGGAAGGCCAGTAGGTATGACCGTGCTCCTTTACGAAAAAGTCAATGAAGGTCTGTCGGACTTTGTTCATGGGCCATTCTAATTCTTCCGAGATGGCCATTTGGGATAAAGTTGCGGTTGTTTCTTCTGTCATTTTCGGAAAATACGGATGGATGGAAGGAAGGTAGGTTGGTTGGATGGATCGTATTATATTTTTGGACTCGAGTTGGATTGTTTCTTCCCTCGAGTATTATGCTGGTTTCTTCAACAATAAAATACACTGTACACAAGTATGAAGCACTTTATCGCCTACTGTACAGTACGAACAGTGTGCAGACTGCAGACGGTACGTGTAAAAAAATGTGAGGTGTACACCTGTTGTACTGGACGGGGGATGATGGACGAAAATAGGGCTATTTAGAGGGCTTAAGTACTCTTCGTACGAAGCACAAAACAAAAACGTCACCTACGCATTTATCATCCGTACTGTAGATACTGTCTACCGGTATTTGGACGTTAGAAAATGGCTTCACGGCTGGAATGTGGAACGCTGAACGCTGCATCCATCCGTCCGTGAAAGAGAAAAGATTGTTCTGAGTTCCGCTCTACCGGTACTGGCTGCTACATGATGGCCGGGCTCTGCAATCTGCAGTTGTATCTTGCTTGCTTGGGTATCTTCTCTCGCTCTCTAGCTACTAGTAGAGGTATCTTCTTCCTGGCTTCTGCTTCATTTTTCATTTCAGATTCTGATGCATTAATTCTCTTCATACCATTATATTATTTAAACCCGTGCTGAAGACAATATATATGCAAGAAGCACCAACATGATCGCCAGCAGAACTTTCCATAGACTCGCACCCTCTTCCTCCTGCAACACTACTACTCATCGCATCATCTTTCGATCCAAGATAATCCAACGCCGCCTTTTCTCAACCGAAAAGGAAAGCATCAAGGAAGGAACCAACACAACAGTCCTCAAAACCAAAGAATCCTCATCCTGGTGGACATCGGCCGAATGGTGGGGTCGCTTGGGTGCCCTCGCTGGCTGGGGCATGAGCGGCAGTGCCATCTACGATGCTCAATTCCAAAGTCCAGACATCATATCCATGAACATGACCTCCGTCCTAATCGTCTATTCATCCCTCTTTGCACGTTGGGCTTGGATTGTCAAGCCTCAAAATTTATTATTGGCATCTTGTCACGTGACGAATGTTGCAGCACAGTTGAATCAGTTGAGAAGGGCGTTGAATTACAAGTTGGAGCAGGGGCATAAGGAAGATGTGGAGAAGTTTGTGTATACGGCAGCAGCTGGGGCTGTGGGTGGTGCTGCGTGTCTTGTCGCGGGGCCAGTGGTGAGGAAGAAATTGATGGTGGCCAATTTAGGACTGTTGACAACGATTGCTGCAGCCGAAGCAGGTGAGTGATGAAGGAAGAAGTGCAATTGAATGATGAAGTAATCATGAGAATGATGGGACTGTTGCTGCTGCTTGTGATGATGGCGATTGTTTCTATACTATTATTACTGACCTGCCTTTTGCATATCATCAGGTCCTTTTACGGTTCATTTCTGGGCACCCATGTCCAAGTGGCTCATTTCGGGTGCGAGTTTCATGGATTTGCATCGGGATACGGATAAGATATCGATTGCTCAATATTCGGCTTTGACTTTGACTGGACTGTTTTTCTCAAGGTATTCTCTGTTGGTGAATCCAATTAATTATACATTGTGTTCTGTGAATATTGCACTGTTTGGAAGTTCGGCTTGGCATTTGGGGAGGAAGATCAATGCGGATTATATCGTTGATACGAAGAAGGTGGAGGATGAGTAGACAGTTTGATTTGGAAGGTGCTGAATGTAGATGAGTCGATTTGGCTTTGGTGGAGCCGTCGATGCAAAAACAAAACGCAATACAATCATCATGACAAGATGGTGGAAATAAAAAACTTCATATATGAATAAATACTGAATAAAAAATATATCTCCATGGTTAGTTTTTATTCTTCATCAGATTGGGGAGGAGGAGGAGGAAATTCTCCATTTTCAATCATCTTCAAAGCACCTTTTCTACCCACCATGAGCATATTTTCACTGGGTCTATAATGTATCATTTCTAGTCCCTCAATCTTTCCCGTCTCTTGTGTACTTTGTTTCAAGGTGTCAAACACATCTGTCCAAGATCCAAGTTTGGTCGTATTAATCTTTACTTTCACCACTGTGTGTGCAAGCAAGAGTTCGCATAGACTGTTTGCGTGGCTCTTTGCTATTCCCTTGCCACCAATTCGTAATAGTGGCTTCTTGACAAATCTCCATGCTGCTTCTAGTTTGGGATTTGATGCAACTAAAAATGGCTCTTCAACTCTTTGATTTTCGTCGGAAAAAGAGTCACCCGAGGAAGGTTGTGAAGTGACTCCTCCAGCGTTGAGGCTACTGCTGGTGAAAGATAGTGGTTCCTTTGATTTTTTCCTAGCAAAGGATGGCGTTAGAGCCATGGAAGAGTTTGCAGTGGTTGTGAGTGCAACTGTCAAGAGAACTAGTGAATACTTCATTTTTTTTATTCATTCATATATTCCTAATATTTTTAAAATGAAAAAGAGAGGGTGGTTGGCGTTTGGTGTGGATGTCTGGTGTTGTGTTTGTGGTACGAGCTGGCCTGATTGAGCGTTAAAAAAATCACGCAAACTACAGACCAACACAAAACTGCAAACAACAACAAACACAACGACATACAAACAACAAACAACCCCCACTGTTTGTTACAAACACTCACTGCAACACAAACAAAAGTTATAACATATATATACACCTATATGCCAGATGTATCAAAATGTTTGGATGTATCCGCCGCAAAAATCCAAAACATGCGAAACCAGTCAACTAATATAACAACAACAACAACAACGAAATTTCTTCTCACCAACTTCCACAACCGCATCTAGAGGAAGCGAAGAATCGTATTAAAAAATCCAACACAGCTCTCTTAATGATTGATTTCCAAAGAGATTTTTGTTCCCCATCTGGATACGCGGATGCAGCATTTGAATACGCCGGTCAGGAATGGGTGGAGAGTATTATTCCAAAAGCCCAACAATTATTGAAATGGGCACGAGACAAAAATCTTATGATTATTCGCACTCGCGAGGGGTATTCCCCAGATTTGTCAGATGTGTCCGAATCAAAAAGTCGAAAATCAAAAGCTAATAATGCACCCATTGGTAAACAGGGACCATTGGGAAGATTACTCATCCGTGGAGAGTATGGTCAGGATACAATTGATGAATTGGCATCACTGCCGGGAGAGACCGTCCTTGATAAATCCTCCTTTGGTACGTTTTGTACTACGAATCTTGATTCCATATTGAGACAGGCTGGAATCGAACAGGTTATTCTTGCCGGGGTCACTGCTGATGTATGCGTGCACACAACATTAAGGGAAGCTATTTCTACTCCGGATCCCTTCTTGCGTGAAGCTTGTGAAAGGATGGTGGTTCACGAAGGTGGAATATGGGGTTGGTTGGTGGCAGTGGATGAAATTACCAAACTTGAATTGTGACTCAACAATTGTAACTATTACATGCAGGCAGGAGTCGAAAATTACTAGTAATGTGTATCCAAATAATAATTCTACATTATTCAATTAGTAGTAATGTACGTCTTGGTTGCTTGAATGTTGTATTTGGTTGATTAACAACTTAGTATAGTATTGAAACAGGACTAGTATTCCTCGCATCTTCTATGCCTTGTTTCAAGAACTCAAAGACATTCTACCAAGAACCAAGCTTGGTGGTGTTCTTGATTTTGACTTTGACTCAAGGATATGCTTTCTTCGCAAAGACTACTATTTGCGTGGCCCATTGCTATTCCCTTCTTGTGCATTGATTGATAAATGATGAATGAATGATTGTATTACAGTACATTGAATGTTTGTGGTGAGGACGGTTGTGACTACGAGTGGTGTTGCTTTTCTGAGAGTGGTTGGCAGCTGGTTTGCAGTTTCCAGCATCTTTGGCCAACAAGGTTATTAGGATTATAGTTTATTCTTGGTCTATGATCATCGCCATTGAATCACTATCTCCTGTAAATTTCAGCTAGCAAAATGGGTTCTGTAATTTATAATCACATCCTCATTTCTAAATTTCAACTGGAATTTGAATTTAGAAATCATAGCACCATAGTCAATCCCCACATTTTTGACAAAGGCCTTTCACTGTTCAGTACTAGCAGTGGTAGAAGAAGAATGTCAACAGCAGTAGTCTTCCCACCAAAGGAAATATGGCAATCTGCAAAACAAAATCCTTCTTTTCTAGTACTAAGAAAATCTGTTGCTTCCTCGGCATTAGTACTGGTAGCTCTGATTGAATGTCTACATTTCTTTTTATCAAGAGAAACTTATCTAATGCATCATCAAGTTATCCTTTGTCTTGTGTCTATTTTTCTGATGGTATGTTAATATTCCTTACTTTTCTCTATCATTATTGTGAAAGTGTACTTGGATTTTACAGTATTTTTCATGCGGCCCATCCAAACAGCTCCGTCATTATGGAATTTATCTCCTTGATGAAACAAAACCAGTATCAAATTTATATACTCGAATTCATGGTGAATGGTACGATCTTTCCCAATTCCAGCATCCTGGAGGTCCAATTGCAATAAAGCTTGTTAAAGATCGAGATGGCACAGCATTGTTTGAATCTCATCACCTGCTTTCAAAATTTGATACTCAAAAGTTACTGCAGAAGTATAAAGTCAAAGAGGAAAGAGCAAGAAATCTTACTACAATTGATCCTCAAGATGACGGAGGTCATTATATTTGGAAAGGATTTCACAGTGATGCTTTTGTCAATGAAATGAAGGACCTACTACATTCTTATTTTTCACCTATTGCTAAACAAAACAATTGCTCTCTTTATCAAGCAGCTAAGGCAAGTTCTGAGCGAAAGATATTGCTTGGTGTCCTATCTTGGATTTTCGCAAGCATTTTGCCATTTTATGTGGATGGTCATGCTTGGACTCTTTTTGCAATGCCATTTGTGGCATGGCTTTTGGTTGCAAACTTTTGGCATGACTGTCTCCATTTCAGTTTTAGCACAGATTGGCGCACAAATGCTGTTCTTCCTTACTTACTACCTATATTATCATCTCCATGGTTATGGTATCACCAGCATGTAATTGGCCATCACACTTATACAAATATTGGTATGAAAGATCCTGACCTTGCCCATGCCCCACAGCTGAAAAGAGAGCATCAAAGTGTAAAGTGGAAAAAGTGTCACAAGAACCAAGCAAGCTATATAAGATTTGCTCTTGTCTGGAGCATTGCAAGTTGTCTTGGAATCAACATTTTGAATGATATAAAGACTAACATGAAACTCTCATTTAACAATGTTGTGGGATATCAACAACTTTCGACATCAAGATTTTGCTACCATCTAATTGGTAGAGTGGTCTATGCCTTCATAACTATTGTTTGGCCATTACTCAAGTTTTCATTCTGGAAAGCATTGTCTTGGATTGTTGTACCTAACATCATTTTCAGCTGCCTATTCATGATAAACACCCAAATTAATCACTTGACAGAAGTGTGCTGCAATTCTTCAGATACCAACTTTCTTAAACATCAGGTGGTGACTGCTCAAAACTTTGGAATTGGTTCCATGTGGATTTTTTTCCTCTCAGGGGGGTTGAATCACCAAATAGAGCACCATTTATTCCCATTTGTTAATCATTGCCATCTACCTTGTCTTGCTTTTGGAGTAAAGAAAATATGTGCTAAACATGGAGTGAGCTATCAGGAGGTAAATGGTTACATGGAAGCATTGCATGAGCATATGAATCACACTATAAAGCTGTCGACAGATCCTTCTTTAGCATTACTAACGGCAAAGAAACAATTGTAACATCTAACTTTTCTTTCATTCCCTATATTCTCTATTTTATTACTTTTTCAAAAGAATTTAAATTTCTCTGCATGATGGTAACAGACCTAATGCACAGTAGAGCCAATTTCATGTTCCAAAAACAGACCTACTACTCTTGTGACATGATAGGGTAAGGCCACAGGTTACGGATACTCATGTGTCGCTGGGTGCTACACCAATCCTACAGTACATGTAGGATTATGTTCCATATTCCACTATTCTTTCTGTTCTCTCTTATCTCTGTTATCCGTTCGTCTATTATCCTCTGTCTTCCGTCCTCCTTCGCCTTCCCTCCAAACAAACAATACAATATTCATACTTTTCATGAGCTCATTCCAGAGGAAGTAACGATCAAAAAATCAAACAACGTAAACGTAGCTAGGTATTAGTTCATGGCAGATGAGGGGGTACTCCCGAGTAAAACCTTTAGAACTGGAGGAGGAACACGAGGAGGAGGAAGATTATCCTCTCTCTGTTGCCAACACTGAGAATCAAGTGGAAAGTTTTCATGACGAAGAATGTTTGTATCTTGAGCGGCACTCTGATGGACATATCATGCTGTGTCTCTTTTTCATTGGCGCAATGGCTCTGTCGTCATTTTTGAGTTTGATCACCTACGGTCTATTGATTAGGGTCATTCTCAATCTTACAGGAAGATGGTTCGTTTGCGGAATTACTTCAATTCTACAGTTCTCAGAAAAGATTGTTGTTTTCATAATACTCAAACGGATAGTTAGAAAGGAGATGAGTGGTAGCAGCATTGGAGATGTCGGTTCAAAATCAGGATGCACGATACCTGTTTTTGAGGAGGATGCAACGAGAAGCGGTCAGAAAAGATGCAATGTGAAGAAGGGCCTTTATTTTTCATTGGATCTCACGATTATTGCTGGTATTGGGGTCGCTTACACTATTTTTGTGCCTAAGATTTGCAGAGAAGTTGTCAATCAACTATTTCGAGGAATAGATGGAGTGTTGGCTTATGATTGGAATCACGAAGGAAATCAGTTTGCACTCATATCTTTCATCTCAAAACTCTGTGGTATTTTCTACTTCATCGCTGTTGTGTTTGGATTCGTTGCTTTGATATTTGCTGCAAACGATAAAGATGGAAGAATGGCAAGATGGGTAAATATGTCGTCGAAAGGATGTTTGGCAGTGAAAGAAATGAAATTGTTTCGCATACTACATTTGTATTTGGCATTTGCATGCTTATTCACCGGCACGCTACTGCTGTTGAGTATTAGGTCTGCTTGGATATATTTGATTGATCATCCACTTCCGGTGGACAATAATATTGGAGAATATTGTGACCCTATGGATACAACTGAATGCTTGTTTCCATTTCCATCCTCATTTTATAGTTTAAAGGATGACACAACAGAGACGGGTATTAGAGTTAATATCCATCGTGAAGCTTTAGGTTCCATATTTCGCGGTAAACATGATCCAAAGCATCCAATGCATGTTAATGGTTACGATGGATTCAGCACTAGTGGCACTATATTATTTTATTTGGATGGAATCAAAGAAGCGGGTGGTTTGGGATACAACAATTATACCCGATTGATGGGCCCCAACAATATTGAATTATCTATTGGCCCACAATCAATGACACTACTTTTAGACGTGCAATCACAAGAGCTTGTACCACATTTTGCAGAAATAGATTACTTGGACAGTGACAGACCATTGATAATAGTCCAATCTGCTCAATCTTTGGCACACAATAGAACTTATGCAGTGGCATTAATTGATGCAGCTGGTGCTGATGGTCAGCGATTGCAAGGTTCTCAATATCTTGTCAAATTATTGGCAAATGAGAACGATGCACACCTTTCTGAGTCAGACGTACTGCGAGGTTCTTACTATCGAAATGTAATTATTCCTACACTTTACAACAAAGCAGCTCCATGGCTGAATGGAAGGAGTGAAATACAATTGCTATTTGATTTTCACACATCCAGTGTCAGTAGTCAGCTAGGAACGACTAGGAGAATCATCAAAGCTTCTTTAGAAGTGATTGAGCACGAACGTTGGGGAGGTTGGGGAGGCCATAATGTTCGATTTCTTAATATGGTTGATTCTTCCGATTCATGCAACAATCCTGACAGTGCGCTCGCAAGAATAGTAAATGTAGAAATAGACGTGCCTAATTTTTTGACAGCAGGAAACAGGGCAGAGAAATTGAATGCAGAAAATGTAATGAATACAGTAAAGCCTTTGAAGTTAGTTGTGATAATTCCATGTTCTATCGCAACTGGTTCCAAACCGGTGAGGGCCTTTGTAGATTTTGGGCATGGTTTCTTTGGTTCAAGAGAGGAACTTCTGTATACCTCTTTCATCCACAGACTTGCACACGAGGAAGGTTACATAGTGTATGCTTCAAATTGGCGAGGAATGTCATTCCTTGATATTGCTGTCATTCAAAAGGCTTTTATTGCAAATCCTAACCAGCTTGATTCTGTTATAGCAAACATTATCCAAGGATTCGCAGAAAAGGCAGCTGCTCAGCACTTTGTAACCACTTCATTGGTCAATCTGAATTTCATACAGTTTGGTGGACAAAGTGTTGTGAAAGCCAATCCTGTTCGCAAAATTTTTTATGGCATAAGTCAAGGGGGTATATTGGGTTCTGCATACTCCACGTTGCTTTCCAATTTGAACCTCAAACTTCTTGATGGTGCAATTATTACATCTGCCGGCTCACCATTGTCACTTCTCATGAGCAGAAGTTTGGTATTTCCTGCCTATCAAGCCTTGCTCCTTACAAGTCTACACAACAATAGATGTGTCAGAATTTTTATCTCCCTCATTCAGATGTACTTTGACAAAGTCAGCGGGCCATTGGTTGGTCTTAGTGGTTTCTCTGAAAATAAGGAATTTAGGACACTGATACAGGCGGGCATAGGTGACCCCATTGTTACCTCTATTGGAACGGAGGTTATGGCAAGGGACTATAAGGCATCCGTGTTCAGGAGTAATCCAAACCATATTTATGGGGTCCATTCCAACATTTCTGATTCTAATGCATGCATCACGGAACTCATGTACAGACGAGAATTTCATGAACTACCTCCCGAAAATACTGTGCCAAAAGCTGAAGGAAACATCGTGCATGACCTTGCTAGACAAGATATTGCTCTGTTGTCACAAGTCAGAGAATTCATCAATAATGGTGAATTTATTGATGTTTGTGATGCCATTGGATGCATGCGTGAATGATTGTCGACGGTAATTGTTCATGTTGGCACTATGTATGTTTTTGACTACGATCCATCTTCTCAACTATACTTCGACACACTTGATTGTAACCATCGGGTGGTAAAGGCAGTCCACCCACTATAACTTGCTCAAATTATTCCATAAATGGGAAAAATCTTGAAATACGTTCGTTCCAATCATGAATAATGATACAATTTCCAGTAGTAGAAGCCAAACCAAAGGACCAGCCGTGTTTCTCTCTTTGGACGATGTTCGTTGATCCGTTTTCGATCGGGACCTAATTGCCATCAAGGGCGGTAAGACACCCCACAAGATCAATACTGGATAACTCCCCGCAAAGTCAATTGCCTTAAGAAACACAGACGGCGAAGTACATGCAATCAAACTTGATGGAATCGAAATGACTAATGCCGCCTTGAATCTGTGTACAAATGACCTCATCCCATGCTCATGCACTTCTTCTTCCCTCCTATTGTGTTTGGCACCCATCCGTTCATTTTGAGGAGCATTGACAAAATCATTGTACGTTGATAGCAATGCAAGATAACTTCCAAGAATGGTGGTCAATATTGCAGTAATGGCCAGACAAAAGAGGGGCAGACGAACAGGTCCTGATCCAGACAATAAAACTGCAACAGGGTCACCTAATGCGGTTGCTGCCGCTCCTGTCTGTGTTACTGGTGCGAGCGAAGTACCAAGTGCGGACCAGCCAATCTGCAGACACATCGTCAGGAAAGAACCCATGACTATGGCTGTATGAATATACCTTGTATTGTATTGGAGTATCTGGCACACTGTTGACAAGATTTCACCATAGCACATCAACTGTAAAAATGTGGGCAGAATCGATGGTACCATAGACCAATTCCTGGACATACTACTGCCACCCAACTGTGACCAATCGGCAATGCCAGAACCAATTCCAAAAACTGTCAAGGTAGACAACAAAAACAGAGATGTCAGAGCCGCATTGGCTTTGGAGGCAAACACTGCTCCACTTTTAGGACCAAAGACAAGAGCTGCCACCGAAAAAGCAGATAGCAAACACCCCAATCGATAATTTGAAAACAGCATGCCTGCTCTGGATATTTGTGATACCAAGGTAGCCTCGACTAGAATCGTCAATAGCATACCAATAACAACTTCTCCCCTGATACCGTAAATTGATTTTACAACTGCTGCCACTCCTGGAGCAGATGTTTCATCTGGACTTTGATCATTTTCTTGTTTTGTTCGCTGGATACATTCCACCACTGCAAAAGATTGGGCAACAAAATAAAACCAAACACAAATGATTGTCACAGCCGATGGAATGAATCCAGACCTTGAAACGATGGTAGGCAGAGCCAAAAACCCTCCTCCAATGGTTGTTCCTGCAATCAACATGGCAGCACTGAATATTTGGAAAAGAGACAGTGGCATTGTTTCATCATCACCCGACACTTTGGCACTGTATAGCTTCGTTGTGGACGTGGACCGCTTGGGAGAATAATATGGTTTCACAAATGGTTTCTTCTGTGGTTCTAACTTTGTTGTAGATTGCAACTTTGAAAACAAACTTGGCAAAGACATGGAGGAAGAGTTACGGCTTCTTGTGATTCTGCTTGGACCACGACAGAAATTGTTTTTGCCAGCAAGAGATGACGATGACCCAAAAGATCCTCTACTACCTTTGTGCAGTTCTACTAATGATACCTTGTTAGTAGGACGATATGATATCCCAAAAGAACTAGTAAAGGCAGTAGTTGTAGCATATGACTCATGTTTAACTGATACCAGTAAGAATATTATGTATATCTTTGTAATGATGTGCATTTGAACTTGTTTTATCCAGTTATATAGTATTATTAAAACTCTATATATTTACACTATGAATGAGACGAGAAAGAAAGAGGAGGAATGCCATGTAAAGTACGGTAGTACTGTATGCCGATCAGAACGAATGTTGAGAGAAACATACGCACGTACAAGAGGCGATGGGCCTCATTCACAGTGCCGTGTATGTGGGAAGGAAGGAGATTTACAGTACGATTTACAGTATCATAACGCGTGATCGATACTATTAATTCATACACAATACAATGCATTGTTGAACAGTTCCTTCATCATTTTCATCAAGTACGGAGTTGTCCGTAGCTTAGTTATCTTTCTTGACGGAATCAATCACGACAGATCCTTGAATTTCCTCGAGCACCATGAGCTGTTGGTCCACAGATTCCATTGGCACGTCAAACATGGGCAGTTCGCTAATCATGCCTCCAAACGTTGCTTCATCTGCAATGATGTTTTTTTCTCCCTCTTCTCCCTCTTCTCCCTCTTCTTCTCCTTCTTCTTGCCCACATCCTCCTCTTTCTTTTACTTTTACTTCTACAGCAGCGCCATCAATAGGAATATGCCCATGAACATCTTGCATTATAAAGCCCCCATTCCCATTGGCAATGTGTCTCTTGAGTACATCATGATCTCCCGTACGTCCCAGTCTACCATGACACTTGTGCGGAATATTCGTCAACAAGACACGTTTTCCAGCCTTATGAAATCGATGCATGATCCCCTGTAAAGCCGCAACGGCCGAATGATCAATGACCAATCCATCCTTCAAATCAATAATGACAATGTCCGGATCATCCGATACAGAAAACATGTCGATGAATGTTCGAGCGGATGAGAAAAAGATGACACCGCGAACGTGCAGGTACTTGACTTGACATTCTTCTCCATCAATTAACATTTGTTTGTATTGAATATCCGCCGTGACGTGTGAGCCACTGTCCCATGCGTAGACAAGAGACTTGAATACGATTCCGGCGAGCATGGCCACGGCGAGGTTTTGAAAGACGGCAACGAGTGTGACGATGAGGATGGTGGCACTGTCGGACATGCGTCCGTAGCGAAGGATTATAAATGTTTTCCATTGAAAGGTGGATAAGACCACCATGAAGAGGACTCCTGTGAGTGTAGGAATGGGTAGTAATTCAATGGATGGACTGAGGAATACAATGAAGGCTAGCATAAAGAGACCTGATGAGGTGGAACTCATGCGATATTTGGCACCGTTCATGATGTTAATAGTGGACTGGCCAATCATGGGATCTCCACCTATGGCATTGAACAGTCCACAAAGAATGTTTCCTAATCCCTGAGCAAAGATTTCTTGGTGATAATGTGCTAGTTTGGGAACTTTATCGGTGATTTCGTTGCATGCTTCCAATGTCAGTACAGATTCAACACTTCCAATGGCGGAGAGTGTGACAGCGGTCATAAGGATGGCCTGGAGGGTCTTTGCATCGGTTGGGACAAAGGGGGCATTAAACACAGGCCAAGAACCATCCATGGGTGCTGTTTCTCCCACGGTACGTGTGGATACCTTGAGCACTTGGCGAAAGAGTGTGTGTTCCATCATGGTGCCAAACAATAGACTGACAAGTGACGAGGGTAGAATTTTGCCAATGCGTAAATTTCCAATGTTTGGCATCAAGGGATAAAACTTCATAATGCCCATGCATAAAAAGACATGGGCGAGGGTGAGGACTAATACCCATGTATCACCCGAGAAGGTTAGATATTGTCTCTCTTCGACCTTGCAATCCACAAAATATTGCGATCCTTCGCACTTCATAAAGGAAGGGAGTTGTGCGAGGAATATTATAATGGCAAGGCCGTTCATGAGACCAATCATGCCCGAATGGGAGATGAGTCGGACGAGTTTGGCCATGCGCATCCATGCAAATAATATCTGTGCAATGCCACTGCAAAAGACTGCTAGATAGACAGCATTCAATCTGTCTGATTTGTCAAGATAACCCAAGGTTCCATCTTCGGCAGATAATTCCGAAAGAACAACGGCTAAGGAGCCTGCGATGCCACTCACCATTCCTGGCTTTCCTCCAAAAATGCCAGTAATCATTGCCATCCAGAAAGAAGCTTGTAGGCCCGATAATGGAGGTACACCGGCAACAAAAGCAAATGCAATACTCTCTGGGATTTGCATGATTGCAACGGTAAATCCTGAAATGAGTTCATTTAGTAGAGTTCGAGGGTTTTCCTTGTAAAACATTGAAGAGCTTTGAATGTAGGCAGCCGTGAAGGATGGACCCGAAACGATGGCTCTCTTGGCAATTTCAAATTCATTTTGTATAAATGTCGAGCCAAAGTTGGCAACTTTTGGAAGAAAGGCAAAGAATGGCTCTCGGCGTGGAACGGCATCAAAATTTTCTTCATTTGCACAGATGGAACTACTCTCACTGTCGTCAAAGGTTGGGCAGGTGGGGGATATTTCGTAGATATCTTTCTCAGTGTCAGCATGCACCATGGCCTTGTTTCCACTTTCTAGGTCATTTTCCTGTTCCTCACGGTGTTTTGAGTATCCTTCATTTGGAACTCGGTCTGGAAAGTCAACCATGTCGAGAATAAAACAGACAAAAGTATAGGTAGAGAGAGTTTGAATATTTTGGATTTTTCAATAAATGACTGTTGGAATTATGGTGTAATAAAAAAATCAAACTGTTTTGATGATTTTCACCGAAACGTATATTTTGATTTCTGATTGATTCCAACGGCACAAGAAAAAGCTGTAACTTTTGGTGGGCGTGTGCACCTTTGGAACTTCTTGGAATGAGACGGTTGGTTATGGTCTGTGCCACAATTATGATAAGCTGAGCTAAATGAATCGAAGACATATTTATGGCACATTATTGAAAAAGATCGCCGATTGGAACATTGCTAACAAAAATAAACAATTTGCAGTTTTTATAATTTTCACTCTACACTAAACAACAAAGTTCAAATACGTCGTTTCGGATTAACAATCAAGGCTTTCCCACAACTACTGTTAAAGCATCTACTACGCAATGCACAATAGAAATGTAAAACTGTCATCACAACCGATAATGCCAACGCGAGAAAAATAGAAGTGCCAACATTTTGCCTTCCAGATCGGTTAGTATAGCATGGCGCATGGCACAACTCCAACATTGAAACAATTCTAAGCAAAAATTTCTAAATAAAATTACGGAACTCAACAATTACAACGACGAAAACTCATTTTCCAATCAAAGTCTTTCCCCAAAAGTTTGGTATTCATCATCAACTCCTGTCGACGGATATTCTTCAACCTTTTCAATGGAATGAAACTTATCCAGCTCTACAAATATTTTCCCATTTTCTTTCGTCACACATGGAGTAAACTTACTATCAAACACGATATCTTCTAATCTATAACTGTGCAGACATTGAAACGTTCCACTCAACATCGGTTCAATACCCTCCGCCACACAAATAATCTCCTTATCCTTGAGATGATTCATAATATCCTCCTTTGTCAATTCTAACTTATTATACAATCGAGGTTTGACAATATCCGGATCACGATGCGTCCCCACAACGGGTATATTCCCATCTGCATCTTCCAAAATTTTGTTGAATTGAATGTGCGTCTTTAAATTTTCTGCAGTTTCATAAGTCTCTCCACACACTGGACACGGATACGCCGAAGTATTCCCAGCATATTGATCTACCTCACGAAGCATCAAACCATAACTATTCAACAAATTCAAATCCTTTGAAAGATGAGGTGGAGTCAAAGGACTGTACGCATCTATATGATGAGTTGCATTCATCGGAACACCCGTAAATACCCACGCATTCATGTCATCATCCGGATCGAATATTCTCATTGCATGCAGGAGGTGCGGCTGTTCCTGTTTTCTCTTTTCATACGTGTGCCACGATGCACAATACATGCGTATATGCATTTCCACAATTGGTTTTTGAGAATCCATATCGTACACTCGGGCATGAAATAACCACTTGCCATTTCTGTGTTCGATAATTGCCTTATTACTAAACAATACCTGGGCCGAACGCTGTTCCGAACGAGCCAATCTCGCAAAGATAAAGGCTGTGAAGAATGCATTGAAGATCATACTCCATGTCATTTGCAAGTAGACTGCGAGTTGGACACCGTAGCAATCGGAAGTGAAGAAACCATTGGTGTCATTGGGAAGAGAATAACCCACGGTAGTACAAGTCTCGAGAGAGAACGACAGAGCCGGGAAGAAATTAATGGGCTGCCCTGCCTTCCCAAGACCGCATTCCACCATGGGCTCTCTGGCATCAATGTAGACATAGAGTGAGGCGAAAATGACGAGCCAAAGGACCCAAAGTGACAAGAGACAAAATACAGACAGGAACGTTGGCCAACGTAGAAAAATATGAAGCCAATTCTGATTGATAAAGTAATGCAATCTCTCTGAAAATATGTAGAAACGGCCATTGGTTCGATTCTGAACGGCCACTTGCGACTCTGATTGATGAAAAGGTAGATTGCGCTCGATGAGTCTCGGAATGGATCGACGAGGAGCCGTGAGGGAGGACTTGTTCAAGAAATTCTTGTTGGAACTCCTAGTAGCTGTCGGTCGTCTTAAAAGTTGCACTTCTTCATCGGCAGAAAATTTAAAATTGCTCATTTTTTCTTCTCTATTGAAATGTCAGCTTATTAATAGACTGATAATTAATAGTTGGATACGACAGACATAGTCAATGGCACAATGTAATGTGTGTAATGTTCATGTGTGATAAAATAACTTTTTGTCCTTACTTCGTGGTGATGCCCAGGAAGGAGAGAGCCATACAGCTGAAAGTTCCCAAATGAAAAATGAAAAATGAAGCAAACAAATGCTGGACTTTGCGCACTTTCTCTTACAGTGTACACATGGTACTACCGTACTGTACAGCATGTGAAGAAGGACGTACCGAAGAATTGTTATTGTACTGTACGTGTACTCCTATAAGTGACATACTGTAACGGCGCAACATTACACTACTATGGTACCGTACTGTGAGCAAAGATGCAGGCTATGATTCTATATAATAACCTGTTTCATAATTTTCTGTAATCGCGATATAACAACAAAGAACCATGAACCATGAACCACAACAAGCAAGGGATAGAAGAAAATAATTAGAAGAGGCAGAGGGCAGAGATTACGAAGAGGTGATAATACATTACATGGTTGACCCACTTGAAGAAATAAATACATAAAGTTGATATATTATGAACACGGATGCATCCAAACAACAAAGCAATTCCAAACGTTCTATTCTGGTGACAGTGGGAACTACACTCTTTGACCCTCTCATTCAGGTTATCTGCACACCGTCGTTCCTTCACAAAATCATTTCCCAAGGATATGATAAAATCGTCATTCAATATGGAAAGGGATCTTTGTCAAGAATACATTCCTCTCC
The DNA here is from genome assembly GCA_019693545.1 of Chaetoceros muelleri. Lineage (NCBI taxonomy): Eukaryota > Bacillariophyta > Thalassiosirophyceae > Chaetocerotales > Chaetocerotaceae > Chaetoceros > Chaetoceros muelleri. Next base: position 15,437 of record JAAMXU010000288.1, on the reverse strand, counting down.
GTTATTCCTTTCTTCCTCACTTGGAACACCACAAAATTCCAAAGAAACTATACAACCCACAGCAACAATACTCGAAGGAATCTACACAGATGACGTCACTGGCAATACTCTATCTTATGAAATCTATCCCTTTAAACATTCCCTACAAGAAGATATGAAACAAGCTCATTTGATTTTAAGTCATGCAGGAGCGGGTAGCATCATGGAAGGTTTGGCACATTGCAGTCTATACAATGAAAAACTTTTAATCCGTCATCAGGATGGTACATTGTCCTATTCTTCTTCTACTACCTCCTCTACCACACTGCTCAAGAAATTAGTCGTGGTCATTAATGATCATCTCATGGACAATCATCAAATGGAACTTGCAGAAGCACTTTCAAAACGTGGTTATTTGATAATGCTTACCAGTCCCAATCGATTGTTGGAGAATGGCGTCATGGATGACATTGAAACATTTCGACCAGCTTTCTATCAAGGTGGTAACCCTGATGCCTTTGGAACATTATTGAATTATTTTCAAGGTTTGGACGATAAGGACAACTAGACAGAGAAACACCATGCTTGCTTGGTTATGTCGTTCAAACATGTACTATATATTGATACTGTCTTCTATTGTATTATATACGTATATTTGATATTAATTTCCTTCTCTATTTCTCTCTGTCTCTCAACGACACGCACTTTTTCCAGGCATAATTTACTTTTCTAAAACATTCCAATGGAATTTCCACCATTGCTTCCCTTGGGAGAAGTCAACTTGATCTTGTTCTTCTCCACATTTTCCACAATCATCAAGAAATCATTGAAACAATCCATCAACCCACTCTTGGCATTCATATAAGCATTCACATCCAAAGCCACCAAAGCCATCAAACGATACTGAAAAGCCTTATCCTCCACTACCTTGACCACCTTTTCTTCTGATGCCATGGACGTACTCTCCTTTTTATCCTCCTGCTTGGTCGAATCCGTCTTGTTGCTGGAAGAAGTAGTCGTGCTCGTCTTTTTCTCCAAAGACAACTTATCAACAGCATCTGCACGAGCATTGTAATACGTCAAAATCCCCTCGGACTTTTTCAGCAAGGATTCACGAGTGTCCTTGAGGACCTTGGCCACCGTCATTTGTACATTCACACCAAAGTTATTCCCATCTTCCATTTTGGGCATGTGGAGGATGATGTATCGTTCCAATAATTGGATGCGATCCAATGTGGCAGAGACGAGGTCCTTGTAAGCACTGAGAGCGGAGAGGAGGGGAGCGTTGACGGCATCGGGTGTAGAGGAGAGTATCGCAGAGTAGGCCTTTTCAAGTTCGGAGGGAGAGGCAGTGGCAAAGTGCGTAAGGAGGACCGAGTCAAAGGTGGAGAGGATGGAGGGGACGGAGGAAAGGAGGGAGTCCACTTGCGACACTGTGGATTTTTTAATTTGTTTCTGTGATTGTTTGTTTGTTTCATTGTGTATTGGTTATTGGTTGCAGTTGCAGTGGAAATTAAAAAAGAGTAGGATAAGATAAAGGCAGTGGAGGCGTATCAAGGCAAGAGTAAAGAGTATGAGATCGATTCGTCAAAAAGTGTGGAGATCATCATTGCTTGGCAATAAAAGAAGCAAGATTGAGCGAACACGTTGTCATACACAAAACGGCTAACAACTGTTCTAGCCGGCGAGTAAACAAAGAAGAAACAAACACGAATGGTACAATATCATCACGCCCTATACTCACAATAGAGGTCATGTTTGTTTGTTGAAGAGTAGTAACTGAGTTTGTTTGTTTTTCAAAGAGACTGTCTTCTTTTCAAAATGAAGATGAATTGAGTCTTGAGATTATTGATTATTGCGCTTTTTTGCTCATCATCATCTTTTACACACAGTACCATACTATCTCCACCAGAGAGACTCTACTGAGTACTGAACTGTACCCCTGTACCAGAAGCGCTGTACATTATTCAAAAGGATAGGATACTACTGTACAGTACAGAGTGTATGGTACTGTACACATTACAACCGGAAGAACCCGAGAGAAGGAAAACGAAAGACTTACCGTATTTTGGTCCCCTCTGTACCCCCCAAAATTGTCAAACAAAAACCACAAAACACAAAACGTGGTGCAAAGAACAACAAACGCTCTAATGTCGACACCTTCCGATGATACCAACCGTCCCCATAATGCTGGAGAACTGGAAACACTTATTAATGCGCTCCAGGCTCGTGTACACCACCAGAACAAGTTGTCCAATATCATCCGAGAGGCCGCGAAAAGGTAGATGTACGAATCAAATCTAGCTACTGTACGCGATGAAGAGGAGTCAAAGAAACGTAAAATAATGAGCGAAGAGTATACTAGCTGCTAGAAGAATCGAAACTACGTGAAGAAGAGTCAAGAAAGCGTCAAAAATACGCCGAGGAACAAGCAGCAATCGAGCTTAAAAATCTGCACAGTGCCACTGACGCAATGCTACAAGAGCTGTATGAACAAATTCTAATGCAGCGGCAGCAGAAATAATCTCATCACCCTCATGTTCACCAGTCTTCATAAAACTCCATACCATAGTATTTACATAAAAAATCATGGGAATAATCAAGAAAGGTTAGCTTCCGCCCTTCAACTTCTGTCCATCATGACTCGCATTGTGGTACCAACCAAGACCTTTGTAAACGAAAGTGATAATCCAAATATAAAGTCGTGATTTATGAATGATTTTATTACTTTTATGATTTCAATACTTGAACCCCCTAAAAACAGACAAAGCGTCACCTTCGACGCTGTGCCAACTTCCTTTGCATCAAGGTCATTCAAACCTTTCACCTTCACATCATGTAGATCCCACATCCCACTCTCTCACAATACATTTCCCATTCTACAATCCAATCAACAGCTGTACACGTACCCAAGACATATACAGCGTGAACAAATCTCTTAGATATTGTCCTCCTCTTGAGCATTGCCTGCATTGTCATTATCACCACTACTTTGGTGAGAACTTCTACCAGCATTCGGAAAAAGAACACCCACCAAGAGAGCAAACGACGTAAAACAACCTCCCCAAACACTGAAATACATATTTCCCAAAGAACTCGCAGGGCCACTCGCACTGGTCAAAAATATGACTCCAAAGAAATACAAAATTGTCGACAGAAGCGTCGCCCCAATCTCCATTACACGGCCCATCTTATCCATAATACTTGCCACCACGGCAAGGAAGGCAATGACCATTCCGATTGCTCCAACTGCAATTGCATATTGAGTTCTGTCACAGGTCATGGGAGCATTGTCATTGGAACAGATCTCTTCCTTGACAGAGATACTCGTGCTCATGAGGACTACACTGGCAGTGAGGAGCCATACCCACTGTGAAAACTTGGGTCCAAATCGAAAGACGTCCTGAAAGCTCGTACCAACAATGTAAACGGCAACCAAGAATGTGAGCCAAGAAAAGACGTATAGATTTGCGTAATCGATGATTTCCGCAGTCCCAGTGTTTGTCGTGGCAATGTCATTTTGAGGATTCTGTATGAATGCAATCGCGACTACCCAAAGTCCCATGACGATCGTAGCGAGTGCTTTAAGGAAACGAGGAAGAAAACATTTGAAACATTAGAATTATCGAATAAATAGGATGGCAGAAGCAGAGTATACGAATGGAATAAACAAATAAAAAAATGACAAACATCATTAGTTTTTGTCAGTGTTGTACTTGTACTGTACGGAGCCTGCTGCATACGGATGAAATTGCAATTGCGCGCACTCATACGTACCGCTTTCGATTACGTTTCCGATAATCAAATTTCCCAAAGAGTCCACTACATGGCCAAGGGTAAGCAAAAACCCAAAGATGAGAGAAATACTGGCTGTTGCAATGGCATAATTCTCTTGTCCGCCCCTCCTGGAGGCAGGAAGTTGATCCACGAGTGCTGCAAGAATGACGACCGAAAGCGCGGTCAAGGCTACCCAGCTGTATAGACGTTCCATGTTTGATTTTGAAAAATGAATTTGAGAACTGTAATGTTAGTTGAGTTGATCTATGTATGTATGAATGTCCTGCCTGTTTGATTGGTATTTTGTCTTCGGTTTGTTTGTACCGATGACTAAAAGTGTGAAAGGACAGCTGACTGACTGCTGAACTTGAAAGAGGGATATGCGGAAGTAAAGAGAGAGAGAGAGAGAAACGAAGGCATTTTGCGCGGACATTGCACAGCAGCGCGCACTTTAGTTCGACTCCAACAGCACTCCGTAAAAGTCTACGTACACATCAGGTACGTGTACACTACAACGCCTATTTGTACTGTGTTGCTCCGGTGTACGCGCACTGTGATGACTGAACAACCTCTACTCACTTTTTTCTACACACATGGTATCTCATCCATCACACTGCATTCTTTGTAACAAGCTAGTAGATTGCTCAAAGTCTTGTTGTGTTATTTTTTATGATTGTATATTTTATCTATCATCTAGTGTAATTGCGGGGACAGGTATATACGCATATGCATTGATTACGAAAAGACCACTGCCTCAATTGACCGAATTCTGACCGAATCAATATTTTGGATCAAAAGTCAAAGATGCAATAACCAAACAACTAACATCCTCCTTTCAATTCGTCACCATCTCTTCTGCTCGAAACATGAGCAGCATCCTGTAAGAAACAGCAAATCCCCCAAAAACATTTATCGCAGCAACTGAAATTGCAATACTTCCCAAAACTTGTGACACACTACCAAGAGGAAGACTCGCCATCAGCATTCCTCCGAGAATGACAACTCCCGAAAGACTATTGCTGGTACTCATCAATGGACTGAAGAGAGCAGGTTCGACATTTGAAATGAGATAGTAACCCAAAATTCCAGAAAGCATAAAGTATAGTAGCATGTTGACAAAATAGTAGTGTGCGTATTTTGCCACAATACCAAAGAAAACAGCAGCGCATGCCGCAAGTACTAGTTCACCAACGGTAGTGAGATCCATGACTCGTTTTGAAAGGAATGATGTTTCTTTTGTGTGTGATCCACCATATCTCGCTGTCTTGTCATCTGTAAACTTTTCCTTTGTTGCAGTTTTTGATGAGGACTGCTTTGGCCTTGCTACTGCCGCGATCTTGGTCACATCCTCAGGAGGAGGCCATGTAATTGTTCCATCTTTTACCACAGTCATCCCCCTGATTATTTTGTCATCCATATTGAGATTCATCTTTCGATCTGTTTCTGATGTGGAGATCGGACAGAGGAGTTCCATAAGATTTGCCATGTTATTACTGTACATGGAGGAAGCTTGCCACGACATTCGACTGATTAAGTCTGTCAAGCCAATGATGGTAACCTGATTATGAACATAAACCTCTCCAGCACGTGTCAATTCACAATTACCACCGGTTGCTCCAGCTAAATCCACAATTACACTTCCTGGCTGCATGCATTCTACGGCATCTTTCAAAATAAGTTTGGGGGCTGGCTTGCCGGGTATAGCTGCAGTTGTGATGATGATTTGGCATTCCTTTGCCTGTTCTTGAAACATCTTCATTTCCTTTTCGTAAAATTCCTTGCTCATAGTCTTGGCATACCCAGCCGCATCTCCTCCTTCTTCATTATCAAAGTTTAGCACAAGAAACTCTCCACCCATGGATTCAACCTGTTCTTTTGTTTCAAGACGTGTATCAAAGGCGCGCACAATCGCACCCATATTTGCAGCGGTGCCGATTGCAGCAAGACCTGCAACACCAGCTCCGATCACAAGGACTTTGCATGCATCAAATTTACCTGCAGCTGTCACCTCTCCATTGAGAAAACGCTGATACACATTCATGGCTTCAATCACACTACGATAGCCTGCAATCTTTGCTTGAGAACTGAGCACATCCAGACTCTGTGCGCGAGAGATGCGTGGGATGGCATCTACGGCTAATAGATTTATTCCAGCCTCAGCGGCAGTGTCCATTAACTCTTTGCCAGATGCAGTTCGGGGAGATACAAAGGTAATGAGCGTCTTTCCACTGTACATTTTCGTCACTTCACTCTTCTTTGGCTCGCTGACTTTGAAAATAACATCTGCCATTTCATAAACGGCCTTTGCATTCGCAACTATCTTTGCTCCAGCTTCCTCATATGCACTGTCCAAGAAACCTGCCCCAACGCCAGCACCTGTTTCAACCAATGCAATCATTCCCTTTTGAAGCAATCTCTTAATACCGGCGGGAACGATGGATACGCGTTTCTCCTGATGATTGGTTTCATTTAAAATGCCCAAGGTCAAGAAGGCATCTTGTTGCAACTGTGGTATTTCTACAAGAAATTTATCCACGGGCTGCAGTGTTTGAGCATGTGGTTGTTCAATATCCAGTTGATCAGCATCTGTTATCACTCCATCATCTGTTTGTTCTACCAATGGTGCTGCCGCCGAGTTGGACTGCTTTTTCACTCTTAAAAGTTCAATGAGAGCTTCCACACTCTTCTTGGCATCTCCAAGGTACATGGCATTGTTCGGTTCAAAGAACAGAGGATTATCCACACCTGCATAACCCACGCGAAGTGACCTCTTCATCACAATTGTCTGCTTGGCCTTCCATACCTCGAGCACTGGCATTCCAGCAATCGGACTATCTGGATCGGTCTGTGCACCAGGATTCACCGTATCATTGGCACCAATGACCAGTACAGCATCCGTTCTTGCAAAGTCGGGATTAATCTCATCCATACCCAAAATGATATCGTATGGTACTCTTGCTTCTGCCAACAAAACATTCATATGACCGGGAAGACGTCCAGCCACTGGATGTATGGCAAATCTCACGTTGATCCCCCTGGACCGGAGGATCTTGGTCATTTCTGCAATGGCATGTTGAGCCTTGGCCACGGCCATTCCATATCCAGGAGCAATAATTACACTTTTGGCACTTGTCAGTATTTCCACCACATCTTCTGCCGTCACTGTGGTGACACTAGTTTCCTGCTGCGAGTTGGAGGATGCTGCTCCTCCCCCTCTAGTACTGCTACTGCTAGTATTATGTTTGCCACCAGTATCACCAAACCCACCCACCAAAACATTCACAATGGACCGATTCATGGCCCTACACATGACCAACGTCAAAATAATCCCCGAGCAACCCACAAACGCACCCGACATAACCAATGCCTTATTCACAGTCATAAATCCAGCCGCAGAAGTACTAAACCCCGACAAACTATTCAAAAAACTGATCGAAACAGGCATGTCACCACCCCCAATCGCCATTACCGCCAATATCCCCCAAACACAAGAAGCAACCGCTACAATCACCACCATGGCCACACCATCATTTCGATCATTCCACGTGCGATCCCCACCCACAAACGCCAACACACTGCAAACCACAATCCCCACCGCCAATACAAAATTCCACCCCCATCGAAAGGGTGGAATACGAGGTTTGGAAGCAATCACCCCATGCAATTTCAAAACAGCCACACACGACCCTGTAAATGTCATGCATCCAATCACAATGGACAGAATCATGGCAATGGCCTGTACCCAAAGCATGGCATCGGACTGCAAAAACATGACCTTCTCACTCCCATTTCCTCTGACGAAAAAACTTGCTTGGGGATCCAAATACACTCCCATCCCCTCCAATGCAGCCGCCAAACCACCCAAACCATTAAACGCCCCAACGAGTTCGGGTAGACCCGTCATGGGCACCGAGAGGGCCGATGAGAAGCCCACAACGATGCCGGGTGCCATGGCGGCTCCAATGACCCATTGGCCGTGTTGAAAGGTGTAGGTGGTGTCCAACCAGTAGGCTAACATGAGTGCTAGCATGCCGAGGATTCCATAGATGAGGCCCATTTTGGCAGTGGGGACTTTGGACAGCCCCATGAGGCATAATATGAAGCAAAGGATTCCGAGTATGACGACAGTGTCGAGCCATGTGTCGTCAATGAAGATTCTACTGCTGCTGCTGTTAAAGGAAGCTGCTGCTGCATTAGATGACATGATGATTTTGAGTTTCTTTTATATATTTATTGTGTGTTGGTTATGGAATAGATAGTTTCAAAAAATGAGATCAGTTATAGTACTGTAAGTAATAAGAATGTTACGTTGCTTTTTGATGTGTTTGTCGAGAGTCTACTGTAGACTGTTGTAGAGAGAGAGAGAGGGAGAGAAAGGAGACCGTGTACGTGTACCATGTAGTTTTCATCCATCTGGAGCTGTTTTGGGGCGACACCAGACAGCCTGCTGCCTGCTGTAATTGAAGAAAAGGATTCGGAGTTCTCGTTTCCATTATATTTTTGGTATGTACGTGTAGGAGGAGCTAGGAGGAGACTATTAGTGGTACCAGGTAGGTAGGGTACCCCCGCCCTGCGGTGTACGTAATGTACCATAGTACTGTACCGTAGTACTGTAGCAGGGATGATAACAACCCAGCAAGCTTGGTAGATGATAGATGAGTCGCACACATTGTACTGTACTGTATGCACAAAATATTTGGGGAGAAAAACAAAATGCGCCCATCAATGACGCACACAACAAGGACAACACACCTAATGCACACAAGCACTTGGCGAATATCCAAATGATTTCGCAGTTACTCACCTTTGATATTCACAAAGTAAGGAGAACCCTGTCTGCCGCTGCGTGTCATTGTCCTAATGAACATAACGACGATGATGAATCGAAATCAAGAAACAGAAGCAGAAGCAGTAGCAGCAGTAGCAAGAAGAGAACAACATGTGATGACCAGCATTGCCATGGCTGCTACGGTACACATCCAAATCAAGGGGACGGGGAAAGAATTCCTCCCTTGGACAAATTTGGACACAAAGTCCATTGGATTCCTGGATTGCATTACACTGCACAAGAGTTGGAACCTTATAGATTGGTGGGTGATGAAGAACTGGATTATATTTTAAATTTAGAATTGGATAGTGCAGAACAAGAAGAACATAGCAGTGGAGAAGGAGAAGATGGTATCATTGGTGGTGGTGGTAGTAGTAGTAGTAGTACATTGGGCGGCAGTCTTTGTGACAGTGACGGTGATGATAAGAGCATCATTCGCACATGTCCAAAATCACTGGACGGCAGATTTTCAAATACCATTCAAGCATGTGCGACATTATATCATCAGCATTGTGAAGACATGATAACAAGAAAGAAAAACCACAAAGACACGATCGGTGACGATGAGATAACAAAACAAATGGCCATGTGGAATTTTTATCATCATTACCACAATTTTATACCATCCTGGGTAGATTGGGAACAAATTCAAAGAGGCATGGATGTGTTCATCCTTTATGCACCCGTGGCAGGCCAGGCATTGTTTTATCTATCCCTTGTACCTGGATTTTCCATTCCAAAGATTGCCAAAGTATTACAGCAGACACGATACCTTGCTCCTCCCAGTACTGCCCAACAAGTGAAGAATCGATTAATGGATACAGGTGGATTTTTGACCAGTGTCGTCATTGCGGATTCAACATCGCCGTTATCATCCAATTCGTCGTCGTCGTCGTCGTCGTCGTCGTCTTTGTCCAAAGATTATAGGCCAGCTTCTTGTTTGAGACCGGGAGGAAAGGGTTGGACCATGGCATTGCAAGTTAGATTGTTGCATGCCAAGGTAAGACGATCCATTTTAAAACAGGGGAGAAATCGGCAGCAGCAAAAGCGACAGTCGCATCGTCCGCTTGAACAATGGGATGTCAAGGAATATGGTGTACCCATCAATCAAGAAGACATGGCGGCGACACTCTTGGCATTTAGTATCAATGTCATCATGGGCATTGAATTTGTGGCTGGGCGTCCATTGTCTCGCGAGAATGAGAGAGATTATCTGGCATTGTGGCGTTACATTGGTTGGTTGTTGGGTATAAGGTCAAGAGAAGACAAGGTAGAAGTAGTACAGGACACTGCTGCTCATGAGGAGCATCCTCCTTCTAATGTCTTGCCACCGTTGGATCCATGCGGACCGAAATTACAGGGCGATGGCAAGGAATATCATGCCATTCTTCATGCTCATGCATCACTGGAATCCTTCATTTTGCATCTCATGCATCCCAACCAGTCTTCCATTGAAATTGCTCATCATTTGTTGCAAATGGGAGGTGGTGGTAGCGGAGTTGGAGGTAGTGGTGGCATCAATTCTCTTACTACCGTGAAAAACTTTGCCTTTTTGTACAGATCCTTCATGTGTAGACGATACATTGGGAATGAACTAGCAGACGCCTTGGAACTTCCCAAACCAAATAATGGAGGAATTCAATCCATGATTGCTTACTGGATGACATGGATGGTTTTGATGTTGCTTCGAATGTATACTTTACTCACAATGCAATCACTGTGGTTTCAAAAATTTGTATATTCACGTCATGTCAATCTGATGATGAAATTTGAAACCATATGGAGGAGGAATCACAAGGAACGAATGGTGACGGCAGAACAAAGTATCAATTTGGAAACAAAGAATCAAGTCAAAGACTGCAGTTCGATGAAATCACTATCGTCTCCAGGAAAGGTTTCTGGTGCGTTTGCCAATCATCACAATCGAGACGATGCAGAATCGTTTTGTCCCTTTGGACTTGTCATGCCTCCAACCACAACCACAACAACAAATAATAACAATGAAGTAAATGTTCTTGTGGAAGATCATGTAAAGATGGATTGATTGAAGAAAGAAAGTGAAAAAGATAATTTTCTTACACATGTAAAAAAAATAATTTTGAACGATTGTCTGCCACCGTCCACCGTAACGGGGTAACCTCCGTCCTTGTATGTGTAGTATTTGAGTTAGTATTTGTACCTGTGGTACGTGTAGTGCGCCAACAATGCGGGCCTCTGGCGCCTGGTTTCCTGGGGTACAGAGTACAGAAAATAAATACAAGTAAAAAATAATAGCAACGATTGTAATATAAATAACGAAGCAATTCAAATGAAATACAACTCTTACAGTTAATGCGGCCAAATCATTCAAATAATATGAGATACCGAACGAAATCATCCCCGACCCTTCCCGAATACAACCGTCTCACTTCTCCCTCCAAAGCCCGCACTTTCTCCTCTCAGTATTGGCGTGGTAAGAAGATGAGCATCGCTACATCCTTTCCCAAACGGTTGCTGCGGGGCACTACTACTACTAGTGGCATTATTTATGGTCCTTGGAAAAGGATCCTAGGATTCCTCTTGCAAGCATTGCTACTGTTTGTATGCATCTTGTCTTGTGGCAAGTTGGTGGGATCTCCTCCTGCGACGAGGATTCAACCACTTAATAACGAAACATTGCGAGTGGGACAAGTAGACAGTGATGCTGCTTTTCCAAACAATAATGATCCCTTGATTGATTCTTTTCGTCAAAATGGTAAATACGGGACGGTCATTGGAATGGGAGTCGATTATGATTTACAAATCTATCAGAGATTTGTAGGATCCTTGAGGAAAACTGGTTTTAAGGGTAATATCATTTTGGGTCTAAACGGAGGATGGCAAAAGGAGGAGAGGGAAGAATATTATTTCAAGGACCCGAAAGAGAAAAAGACCCATTGGGAAATATATTCTTACCTTGTACAAAACAATGTTACAATCCAATACATTCATGTACAATCCTGTAGCAGGAGTGACCCAACCTTCCATACAGCAGGAGGCATCATATGTTTGGATCATCCCTTGAATGATTGGAAATTATCCTGGGGAAATTATTTCTTGGTTCGACAATGGCTCAAGGAATGTCGAGATTGCAATGCTGGTCCAGTATTATTAGTTTCCATCCAAGATACGACCTTTGTGAAATCACCCTTTGCAATGGAGGACGACGATGACAATGCCGAATCCGACATGGACAATGGTACGGAACGAACAGGACTTGAATTGTACGAAACACCCTACTCCATCACCCACCATTGGAGATCAGCCATGTTCTTAGAAACATGCAAGGGATTTCGATGGGATGTTCCTTTGATTTCATCGCAAGTTATCAAAGGGGGTCGCATGTCAATTTTATTTTATTTAGAAGCCATGTTGGAGGAAAAGCGTCGTTGGAACGAATCGAAACATTGCCAGTTTCCACGTATGCATGGAGATGAATTGTCGATCCACAATTATTTATTTTACAATGGACAAATACTTGCCAAAGTGCACAGCAGTGCATCTGCTGCTAGTTTGCAGTATGTGACCTTTGTCACTGAACGAGACGACAAGAAGAAAGAGGAGGAGGAGATAAATGCCAACAACAAGGCACGTTTGATTGTGAAAGTATTGGAGGAACCAAGGGATGAGAATGACGTCCATTCACCATTGCAAGAATTAGCTACGGGATATTTTAACCGAAAAGACTACAATGTACTGTCGGATTGGATAAAAAAGAAGAATCAACGTTGATTCCCAAGTTGCGTCTTGTGTCATCTGCGTTGTTTGCGGTATGCAGCCTGTATTGCACCCAACCACTCAACTCAATCCATCAAATACAATACTGGATATATATCCATAAAGCACTGCTAGTTCCAACTGGAATGAGCAAATTATCATCCATGGCAGCACAGGGACAAAAATACGACTCCAATACCTCCATGGCTGTTGCAGTCAGCCCTGTGAGAAACCATAACTTGGGGCCGTATTCGTGCATACACATCATGGCAACGACACAAGAAATCCCAAAACATGCCATGCATCCAGATATGCTCTTACCTCCTGGTTTATTCTGACCACCTTCGACATTGCTGCTGCTGCTGCTATTGGAATACAGTTTTGGTCCTCCCACTTGGATTCCAACAATGGCCGCTACAGGATCTCCAAAGGCAAGACAAAGAATACTCGTCCTTGCAATATTCATTGGAAAACAACAAATCACAACGGTACATCCAAGTAAGAACCAAAAAGCTCCTGGTAGATTGTTCACATTTCTTTCATTGTCTCTCAAGAGAGGGCCAAAGAACTTAAGAAAGTGATGCTGTACCCTGGTTGAGGATGATCGTGCCCTGTGGATTGTATAAAAGGATATGGACGATGCACACAGTAGAGCCATGGCGATGGATGTGGGAATCATGTAGGATAACATATAAAACAAAAGACCTGTTGAAGCATGTTGGATTCTTCTTTGGTAATGCAAGCTCGAGGACTTTTTTGTCTCGTGATGTTGGGTATTGGTTGTTAATGTGGATGATATGAAAAGTTGAAGAACAATCGCCAACGAAGGTGCTAGTACGACGGATAGGAGAACTTTGAAAGCAGCAGCAGCAGTAGTATTGTTTGAGAATGAATTATCAGTTGTGTTTGTTGACATTTCTCGTGTGTTGAAAAGGTCTCTGATTAATGTATGTGCGCACATCATTATTCATTTTGTTTGCTTGCTTGCTACTCGAAATGAGTTAGATAGATGATGATGAGACAGGTAATTTTGGCGAAGATCCGTCCATACGTGTAGTCGATTGTACCGGTAGGTCTCTACTCTCTCTCTCTACAAGGTATGTTCGTGTCTTTTGTTGTACAGTAGTGTAGTATGAACGAGGTAAATTGTAAATTTACCCGCACAAAGAAGCTACGTGCGCACAGAGAACTGTAGAAATAGAAATAGACAGTAAATTGCGTACAGTACTCTACCGACACACGTTATATTTTAGTGTACTCATGGTCAGAAGTCAGTTTTGTAATAATGTATTATGCATTGGAATTGAATAAATAATGGTATGACAATGAAATTAATGCAGCAAAAGTGTTACTTTATATGCGGCAATGGCATCGAGACATTCAAAGCTCCTTACACCAGCTGTAACTGCTCTATAAACAAAACCCCTGGCAGCTCGCTACGCCGTCGGCATGTCGCATGTTCTCTTCCTGCTATCAATCATTTGATCAATCCATCAACAATCAATCAGCCCGTGCAGTGAAAACGGTGCAATGAACCTTCATAAATTTTCAATTCCATAACTGTTTAGTGTTTGGAACTCAATATCTTATCCGTTTATGGAGTCGCAATTGGCGCCTTTATTCTTGTTTTGCAGCAGCTGCTATCGGCTAGCACACTAGAGCAGTCGATGCGACCGATGTGACAATGAGTGAGTGATCAAGATGAGGAGAATGCGAGTGTGCTACCACCCTGCAAACAGTCGATCATTTTCGGGCGTGATGCAGAAGGAAAGCAACAGTGTCTTATGATAATACAAGTAGCACAATAGTAGCAAGATTTGTTTTTATTCCACCCGATCAAGAATGAATGACCCACAGCTGGTTGGCAGCAGGCAGGCTAAGTGCTAAGTGTTGACCTGGAGCAACAAATCACACCTCTACAATTTCAGGAACTTGGACCTATAATATACAATAAATGATGGAGGTGCTCAATCGCTCATTGGAACCTAGTGGTTGTCGTAAGTAACAACTACGTCATCATTCTTCTTGTACTCTCTTTCCCTGCTCTATAGATAATTAACCTCCATACAACTGCAATAATAGAATGAAATTCTTTTCGTTCAGTTTCTGAGAGCTACTTAAGTGAGTAAGCTCTATTAGAGTAAGTATATTAGAGAGAGGTAGAGAAAGCATAAGAACAATCCACGCAGGATGGATGCAAGATTCAAATGTTAATGAACATACTTAAGGAATGTATAAAGGCATAAGTAAATCTGCCTCAGACAATCGCTGATCGCTCGGGAAAAATGACCCCCCATGCACGATTGACGACAAAACACAACATGATAATTCAGTTATTCTTTCCTCTCATGATATCTCATAAAACATAAAACCTTACAAAATAAGTAAGAATTCAAAGCATTCTAATAAAGATACCAAGCCAGTCATAACAATGAAGTTTACAACAGCAGCATTCGTCCTCCTTTGCTCCTTTCCCGTCTCTGTGTATGTACGTATCATTTAATGTGAAATGCATGTCCAGTCTTTGGACATTCAAACAGTGTTTGCTGTGAAAGAATGATTAGAGGTGAGCACGCCATCAACGCACGTAATAAAATTACTCACACAATTTTGTCATGGATTTAAATTCCTTCATAGGGATCTCTTGATGCAAACTTTGAGCATGCCAATCCAACGATTAGAAACCTCAGGGGTGCAAACGTCAAAAATGGGCGTCAACTCCACTCAGATTTGTCAACATCCACACGCAAGTTGGCATCTCCCTCTTCAAGTGTAGACTCTCCGGACTCGCCTGACTCTCCCGACGACTCTCCATCTGATAGCAGGAAGAAGAAGGGACGCAAGTTGGCATCTCCTTCTTCCAGTGTCGACTCTCCGGACTCGCCCGACTCTCCCGACGACT
>JAAMXU010000284.1:0-37464 GCA_019693545.1 Chaetoceros muelleri | reverse complement strand
GAACAGTACGGTAGTTACTGGTGCATGTCGACATAAAAGATACTCCAAAAAGATTCTTTGTTTACAAAGAGAGTAGTAAACTTTATAAATAGAGAGGGTATATAATATGATCTCTAATATAAATATAATATATACCATGTGAATGTATTACAATCGTCAGTGAATGGGGCACTATCCTTCTTATTGCCAAGCACCCTCCTCACTGCACTCCGCTCATCTCAATGACACACATTTTTACCCGTCGATTCAACGCTATGTCCCTGCAGCAAGGTCTGTACACAATTCGCCATTGATATTCCTCAGTGAAGCATCGGCTCCCTTTTGCATCAGATACCTTCCTAACGTTTTGGCGTACCCATACCTAAAGCAAAAATGAAGAGGTGTGTTGCCTTTGAAATTGCAAATATTCATGTCGGCCCCGTGACGAAGGGCAAGCTTTATCATGTTTTTATTGCCGTTTTGACATGCAATGCAGAGAATAGTGTTTCCAAATTCATCCCTTGCATCGATCGGCACCCCTTGCTGTAAAAGCATTTCAACTTCTTTCACTCTACCGTGCCTTGCAAGGCTGACAGTATAGTTTGTAGTGGTGTCGTCGTTGGTTAGTTAAAGTTTATTACGGATAGAAAATATACAATAAATTTGAGATTTATGAGTTTCATTACATTTGCTTACCTGAAGATGCGGCTTGCCGAAAAAGCTTGTTTTACTGAAACAGTTCTTTTTTCAGACTTATGAACACTGTTAGTAATGGGAGCTAGTTTGCTCGAATGAGTAGTGTATTTGTCGAATTCTATACATGCATTTTCTGACGAAACGTCATGGTCCTGACAATCACCATGACCAGCATACTTTTCTTCTGCCGGAACCGGGTACATTGTCGGAACATGATGATTGTGCCAAAGGGGAGGATGAGGAATCTGAAATGCATGGCTGGTAACATGACAGTTGTCACGATCCCAGTGGGGGATATTGCTCTCATTCCTGTCCAAAGATGATGTTGAAGTACTACAATTTGGAATGTTTCTTTGTACAGTCGAGACTTGAGCTCTTGGTGTGTAGAATCTTTCATCAATCATGAAATTGTTTGCTTCAATATCTGTACAATCTATTTTTGATTATGGTTCAACCACTCACTGTCAACTGCCCATGAAAAGAAGAGCGAATATGGCAAAAAAATATTCAAAATTTCAAAATATATTGCTCGGAACAGGGTTAGGGATTTTATCAAACCTACAGTGTTAGTTGTACCTTATTTTCGAAACCATTGCTGGGTACTAATGAAGTCATCTCTCGACGATTACTTAAACCCTAGGGATTATCAGGGAGCATTGGCATTGTTGGACTTTTCCAATAAGAAGGATAAAGAACTTTGGAAAGCTTATTGTTTCTTTCATAATGGAGATTTTGAAGGCGCTCGAAAAGTGTATGAAAACTTAATTCATTCCTCTACTACGACTCATGGGATTCGGAAGGATTCGTTACAATGCCAAGATGTTTGCCTATATCTTGCATGCTGTGATTTTCATTTAAAAAGATATGATGACGCGAGGACGAGTATAGCAGAATACAGAGGTGAATCACCTCTCAAAAGTAGGTTAGTGCTTCTGCTAAAAAAGAAAGGATTTACAATGGATAGCCATGATATTGAGCAACCTAATAGAGTCGGGGGTGGGAGCGACGAATATGTCCCTAGTGAAATGTTCAAAGCTGCGATGCTATATGCTGATTGTAATTTTCAAGAGGCGGCAGAGACATATAAAAACATACTGCGATTACACCCAGAGTTTCTGGCGCTTCACGTATTCGTAGCAATGTGCTATTTCAAAATGGTGAGTCGTTACAATTGGTACAATTTGAATGAATTGTTAAAAGACAAATCCAAAATTGTTGTTGACTATTCTTGGTTTTTAGAATTATTTGGACGTTGCTTTGGAGACACTTGCTGTATACGAACGAGTAAGTCGATTACATAGTGCCTAGTTACACCTATCAACATCATACCAAGTGTTGTTTGGAATCTTACACAATTATCCCATTACTTCTAATGACTCACAGTCGACGGCAGGTGCTGATTCTGTGTTCACAAGAAATTTAAAGGCCAGCATCAGTTTTCGCCTGCATGGTTATACGTTGCAACAAGAAGATCTGAAGGAACTTAACTCGATCAACAACTTCTTGCCTTATAGCGATATCCTTCGTCACAATACAGTCATCTTCAACAATATAGATAAATCTCTTGAAATTCTTCCCGTTTTGCTTGATATTGTACCAGAGGCTAGACTTAATCTTGCAACATATCATCTTATTCATTTCAATGTCAAAGAAGCTTACAATCTAGTGAAAAATCTCAAACCAAGAAGTGCCCATGAATATGTCGTGAAAGGTGCAGTTTTCGCATCATTGGGTCAGATTATCGGTGATAACGATCTTCTTTCTGAGGCTCTCACCTTATTCGCGTTTGTTGGCGATTCGCCAACAGAAAAGGATACGATCCCAGGCCGGCAATGCATGGCTTCATGCCTCTTTCTGAAAAAGCAATATTCAGATGCATTAGTCTACCTTAGTTCTGTAGAGAGCTACCTAAGTAAGTGACTTCGTTAGTATCAAAGACGTGTCTTATCTATGATTTATTTACAATCTTTGTTGAATTTGTATTAGCCAATGATGATGAGTTCAACTGGAACTTTGGAATATCCTTAGCTGCAGTTGAAGAGTATGAAAAAGCAGAAGAAGTTTTGCTTCGTATTAAGAATAAATCTTACATTGGAGATGTGAATTATAATTTATGGCTAGCTCATTGCTTTCTTAAAAATAACAAAGGATTATCTGCGTGGCGACTACTTTCAAACATTAAAGATTCTGATCGCAACTCATTTTTGAAGGTCATCGCAGACAAATCTTTTCAAGCTGGAGATTATACTACTTCGTTAAAAGCTTTTCAAGCACTTTATGAAATGAATCGGGATTCAACCACTGCATTGGGTTTGAAGAGCTCATGCATCGGTGTCTTTTATTCTGCGCTCACAAAGATATCGACAACCAAAAGATTACCGACAGAGGAACAGAAGGATATAAAAGAAGCCATACATATCTTACAAAAATATGATCTTGACGAGTCAGGATCGGTTGTAGTTGCGATGAAAGATTTTACTAGCACATAAAAAACGAGGAATTGCAAAATTTATTTCCTTTCGTTATTGTGCAGTCCAATCATTGTGGCTATCCTACATGGTTGTTCCATATTGTGAAATGAATTAATTAAAAGATAATCACAACAAGTCAAAATCATCCAGTTTGTCATTGTATTTCTGCACTGTCCTTCGAACCTTTGAACTATCTACCCAAGTGACAAAATCTTCCATATTTCTCGTAACTAAAAAGGCGGGATCTGTCACAACATTCGGCCCGACTCTAACCTGTCCCTGCTCTACAAATGTAATTGCAGCTTTCATAGTCTGAGCCATTTTCATTCGAACCATGACAACAGGCAAACGTCTTCTACAAAGAGAGGAGGTGGTGATTTCATCCGCTTTTTGTAGAGATTTTTGTGTTGTAATCAAACCCATATTAAACAGTTTTTCAAGAAGCTGGTCGGTCATGGCAATTCTAAAAGGATCATCGACTTTCAAAGTTTTTAACTTTGCAGAGAGAGATTGAATATTTCCGCAAATTCTGTTGTAGGCCACATAATCCTCTCTTTTTTGTATGTGATACCTTCTCATGATTTTCGCCACCTTGATGTTCTCCTCTCCTTTCCAAGAATAGAGAGAAACCTTTCTCAAAAGTTTCTTTTCATGGTGCTTGAGTTCTCTCATGTTGCAATTGTATTTTTAACTTTAATGAAAGGAAGGATGCCCGTTAAGAATTCAATCAACAGATCTGAAAATTGTGCAGCGTGAGATGTTGAATGTTGCTGATTGCTGAATTATCACCAGAGCCAACCATTTTTTTGTAAACAAACCGGTAGAACCCGGATGCCGTGAAGAACGAGGGCACAGATAGAAAAAGGCAGGTTATGATCATTTGCACATCGAAAGAGTTTTGATTTCACCCTTTACCGCTTACTAAGAGGACTGCTATCACCACGTGCAAATAGGAAATTGTTTTGAAAATTTACGTACTGAGATACGTTCGATGTTCGCTAAAGGAGAACTCTGCCGAATAATGTGCATCAGCAATAAACAAATATATATCCAATTAGGCCCTTGACCGTTGTCCGTTGCGTAGGTTTTAATTTCGTTGCTACATAGAATTAGAAGCACCACTCTGGCAACCAATCAAGAGACCGAACTTCCATCATATTTGTTACAAACAATAAAATTTCTGCACAAGGATTTGCTAAAGAACAACACCGTTAGCCCTCCTGTGTTTCCCCCTTTCCCCTTTACTCTGATTCGCATCCAACGAAATTCCAAGGCCCGACAGGTTGCAATGGCAGTCACTAGCATTTATTCGAATTCAGATACCACAATGAAAGAACTGACCACCGAGCCTGGCACTGACTCGAGTTCTGACGGATCGGATTCTGCCATCATCCTTCATTCTGGCGCGCGTTCAAAGTCGTGTAGTCATCCATCTAAACACAATCGGCGATCTTCGAGGTTATCGAAAGGGACAACTAACGAACATTTGGATCAGCTCTCTGTTGACTCAGATCCCCACATTGATGTGGGCGATGTGTTGTTGCACCACGAAGAGAAGTTATTAATGAAAGAAGAGCGCAAGGCAGATCGTCAACAAATACGTGACAAGCAAATCCTAGCCGTAGCTTTAGTGAAAAACGTCGTGAAGAAGGAGGAAGATTCATCACAACCAATACAGGATGGAACGGAGGCCGAGGAAAGAAATTGTGAAAGCAAAATGTCCATGTATACAAGGAAGAGACGGAAAATCGTCAAGGAAGAGGCTGAGGCTTGCCAATCAAACAGTTCTTCAAGTGGTTCTTTGCAAAGATCTGCCGTCAGTCCACCGGCATCTGGATCAAGCAACTTGTCGATTGATTCTGCGTTGAAGAAGACGACTGAAACTGTTGCAACTCGAGTTAGCCCAAGGATAAGGTCACGAGTTGCCAAAAGCAACACCATCGGATTAAAGGCAGATTATGCCATGGTCAGGCAAACAACAATGTTTAAACCCAAACCATCCGTCCCTGTTCCTAATCCGATACTAACTTCTACTGGTCCTTACAAGACATCAGCAAATAATGCCCCAAGCCAACCATCTTCTCGTGTCAAAGGAAAAAGTAAAGATGCTGCTCCGAATGTTTCAGGAAAAAGTACGAGCAAGCGTCCAAGTAGTGATTCTGCGACGTCAAAGTCACCGGAGAATAGTAAGAAATCTGATCTACCGAATGCACCTACTCCAACAAAATCAAATGAAACGAAATCTAGTGACCAAGTCACACTCCCGGCTAGGAGACGATTTTTTTCCATCGATCTTGATCGTAAGTTTTATGTTGAAACATTGCAACTAATAATTCCTGTAAACTTTTTTCTAAATGGATTGGCGTGTGAACGCAGCCGATGGCTTTGACTTTGATCTCGCAATAGGTGTAAGCGACTACGTTGACGGTCCTGCTGAGTTACCACCCATCGGTAACCCATACAACTGCAACGAAGAGGTAGGGAGGAAACCTTCCGACGCCAGCGCTCCATCCGATATTCCTCCTTATAGAGGAAGGGGTATGTCATTTGAACTCTTTTCTTTTAGCACAGCTCTTGACTCCACAACCGATCTGAATTCTGAAGCACTTAATGGAGGTCGCCCGAGGGGTGACTCGATAATTTTTGATCCGATAAGTTTTTCTGATGGAGGCATTCATGAGGAAACTGCTTTACGAAGGGTTCGCCGTTCTTCAATTGACCTAGACGATAACGATGAACTGGATCTTCTTGGCACTGCCACTTTCGTAGAAACTCCCATTGTGCAATTTGAATCACAAGCTGTCTCCGCCAATCAACAAAGTCAACATCCTGCTGTTCTCAAGGTCAGCCCTAAAGTGACACCACGTAGTTTGGGTGTCCAAGTAACCCAAGTTAGTTCTGGGCCGAAGAAAAAGACTTGCGTCGGGAGGCAGAACAAGGCACCAACTAGAGTTACGCCAACATATAATCAGGGGAAAACTGGGGCTTCATCAAAATCCAAGCATAACTCTACTGCAGTAGGTGCCAATACAACCACGAAAGATGATACACTTCACATGCCTCAAGGGAGTGCAGCAGCGGCAGCAGCAGCTGCTTCACTTTCGTCGCAAATATTACATAGTACTATGAATGGCACAATCTCTCATACATCATGTCCAATGGAACTTTTAAACAAAGGAGGACGTATTGGCATTTACTTGCCAGATGCTCGAAGGGAACGCATCGCAAAGTTTCATTCAAAAAGGAAGAATCGTATATGGAGGAAAAGAATCAAATATGATTGTCGTAAAAAGCTTGCCGACAGTAGACCGCGTGTCAAGGGCCGTTTTGTGAAGTCTTTGGACCCTGAAGAATAGTTCTGTCGGCGTCACAGACCACTACAACCCCCTTTAGTAGTAGTAAATGTACTCTATTGTAATTTATTTTTTTAACAAGAAATGACTTCATACAATAATTAGTGCTTACTGACTGAATTGAAAAAAACGAAACCCCACAATAGCGTTCACATGCAAAGGAAGGTTCTGCTCGATAATCAAAAATGTAGTTGTTTATTAAATCGTCATTGTAATAAGAATATAAAGAGTCAAGATCTTATTCGTCTTTCATGGACATTGGGGTTCCGAGCTTGCTTCAGATTGTTCTTCTGCCCTTCAGCATTCCTATAAATCTCATCTCTACTTGACATATTCCCAATGCTGAACCATCATCTTTGACACACATTGCAGTGCGTGACGTTGAAGATCGACATTTTCATGCTCAATCAAAGGCATAACGAGTTCCTTAGCACCTAATCTTTTCGCAATAGCCCGGCCGTTAGGGTAGAAACGAACAAATTCACCAATGTCGTGACAAGCAATCGCTGCAATTTCATCATCTTTGCTTGATAGCAATGCAATCAGCACTTTCAATAGCTTGAAATCACTGTCCTTGCCTTCAAGCATACGTGCATTTTCCTTGAAGAATGCCTCAGTGTGTGTCGATCCCCATTGCAAATGCCCAGATTCTACCTCAGTCTTATAAACTTCCCAACGACTCATTTCCTTATAGTTTACCGACAAAAGTTTATGGAGTGTTTTAATGTCTTCCACGATATCTGGATCAGTGAATTGACGATCCTGAAGAAATTGAATGTACTTCAATAACTTGCATGCAAGCATATCTGTCAAAAAAACGCCGCCATCAACTTTTGTCATGCCAGGTGGCTCAGGTGCTTCATCTGCAGTGCACTGGGCCAAGTTCACAAGTGCAGCAAGGGCAACACGTACTACCTTTTCACGAGGAGCCGTAGAGACCATAAGTGTAAGTGCTTCCACTGCCGCCCCATCCTTAACAAAATCTGCACGGATGTTGGGAGATCCATTAAGCTCATAAGTCATACACCAAAGGCAAAACGTGAGCTCATACAATTGTTGAACAGTGGCACTACCGGCTCTGGAGTTCTGATCACTTCCCGCAGTAGATCGCTTGGAGCTTGCACGAAGCTGACGAGCGAGATATTTAATTCCTCCTGATGCACTGAATAAATGACGGGTCTCGGTGGCTGCCATAAGGGCTGTCATTGCAGGAATTGCGATTCCAATGTTACTTCCAGTTGCAGATTTCAGTTGACTGACAATCCAGGCGGTGAGTGCCTCAAGAGGTTCCACAGCAGATGCATAAGATGCAGATCCTGTCTTGGCATTATCATCCTTTGCGGCAGTTTGCATGGAGGGGCATGCAGTCACAAGGATAAGAGCGAGACATAAAGCTGCCCCAGATTGGGCAAATAAGTCTCCATGCCCTCCCTTATTAAGAAGACGGAGAAGAGCCTTCCATTGGTCAATCAATAGACCATCCTTACCAGAATAAAAGACATTACCAACAGTAACAGTTGTTCCAGACATGAGAGTAGTGATGATGCTATGAAGCTTGGTGACGGCATAATGGGACACGACACCAAGGGGATCTTCTTCTAGGGCTTCAAGAGCCGTCTTTTCGTCGCAAGGTTTAGAAATCGTAGACACTGCTCCAAATCCAGCCCCTGCAGCAGCGGCCTCTGCAAGCAGCTTTAGTAAAACTCTGGCATACATTGTTGCATCTCTTGCATCAGCAAGAGTGTAACCAATAGGGTTCGTCTCTGCCATACGAAGAAGTGCCGTTTCTTGAGCAGTCAATCGAAGCGATCCTAAGGGATCCCACTGAATATGGGGGAAAGCGAGCGCTACTGGTGAGGGTGGTAGCATTGGTCCTCGTTGACTCATGGTTCTGTGTACAATAATAGAAGAAGCGGTACATTAGCATAATACAGGAACAAAAGGAGACGTATGAATCATCAAGGAAATTTGAAAGGCGTTTATAGCGCGTTCATCACCGTAGCTGAAGTAAGTAACCGTTGGTTGAATGTTCAAAACCAACGAACATGACGAATCTTTGAAGAGAATATGTTCGACAAAGCACTGGCAAACCATCAGTCAACCTTTCGGTATATGGCGAATAATACCTTTGTTCTTTTACGAGCGAAAACATATCGCATTCCGTATTGTTACTCACCTTGATTGTCTCAATAAAAGATTACGACGGGGGCACAGCTATACACTTGGATCCACAAACTAGCTATGGGGTTTTCTAATTTCCTTTTACACTCGGTGACGACAGAGAGATAAAGGAATGGCGGTGGATGTATGAATGAAGGAATGAAAGAGTAAGCTGCAAGTGAATGTTACTGTAGTGTATTCGAGTGTATCTGTTGCGTTTTTTCGCCAAGAAGATGCCCCTACCGTTCCGTCGAGGAAAAGGAATATACAGTCTTGAGGAAAAAGATATAACCAATCGCTAAAAAGTCCTTTTATGATGCTCGTTAAAAAGCCCCTCTACTGTAGAGAGGAGCCAGCCCCCCTCCGTCCACACAGAGAGTCGTCGAAAATCAAGAACCACAATGTAAAAGAGTATTATGGCTGTAGTGCTTGGGTCCATAAAAATCAATTCTAGGTTGAGATATTCAATAAATTTACTGATTTTAACA
Source organism: Chaetoceros muelleri (assembly GCA_019693545.1). Lineage (NCBI taxonomy): Eukaryota > Bacillariophyta > Thalassiosirophyceae > Chaetocerotales > Chaetocerotaceae > Chaetoceros > Chaetoceros muelleri. Next base: position 28,317 of record JAAMXU010000284.1, on the reverse strand, counting down.
CTCACAATTTGAATTGAATAGTAGAAGACTACAAGAATGCTGGATGGTGGGAAGGATTTATTCAGCAATATTTTCTATCCAAAATCTCATCACTTCCTCTTTTTCTTCAACAAGCATCAGCAGTTTAGTAACAGTAACCTTACTTGTTATTAATTTTTGCCTTGAATTGTTATGCTTGTACATGCTAGATAGCTACCACAAATTTGCTCCACATATTGGTTTTAAAAATGGCACATACTGCTTGTTTGTTGCTGCTACTTTGACCACCATTTTCCATCAGCCCACCAACCAGCACCATCAGTCACCAGTCAATGTATTGATGATGTATATAATCCTGTGTAGTAATATTGCTGTCTCTGGTGCCATCACTCATTTTGTATTTCATGCATGTAGCACCCTACTAGTACTACTACTCACCTGTAGATAGGTTGAGGGTATCAGCATGTTTTGAAATTAAAGGACCAGCAGCAGTAATGATTCCAACTGGCTGGCATATTGCTGTGGTACTACTAGGAGGTAGAAGCAGTAGTGGCACTACTACTAATATCATCATAGTGTCAGCTCCTCCTGTCAGCTGGTGGGGTGGTGGCTACTGATTAGCAGCAGGCACCAGCCAGCACTCATCCCCGTAGCAAAGGCTTGACATAGATGCGCTATGGCACTAAATATGTGTTAGTAGTTTTACAGTTAACCTGGCATTTTGCTTGTCATGCATTGGTGTGTGTAGTATTTCTACAGTGGTATTTTTTTATTAGTAGCTATGGAGATGGTCCATTGGACATCTCATACTAGTCTTTTTTTAATCTACAATCTAATTATAATTCAATCACTGCTTTATTTGAACTCCGTTCAATTATCTTTGTTCTTTTAAATCCATTTACTGTTACGCCAAATTGCTGTTGTGTGAACTAACAGGGAGCCTCAAAGAAGGTTCATCCAGTAACAGTAAAATACTCACGGCGAGACCAAGAGTAAATAAAAAAATTATCAAGACAAAATCTTTTGCAAAATGAGTGATAAAAAGAAGAAGTCTTCTCACTCCTCCCATACATTTCTTGCCCGCGAAAGTGGATGATAGTGATAAACCACCAATGGTGGATATTACAATAAAGAAAAACCCTTCAAAAAATGCAACAAAGGACAATACCAAGAAGAAACAGTTCTCGGCTATTGAGACTTTCACAGGAAATGGAGCTTTCATTGTGATCATCCTCAAGAAACTCCAGACGGAGATTTTTGAGCACCTTGGCATCGCAAATGCCAATAAGAAGGTAGATGAGCTGCTAGAATATCTTGTACACCAGGTAACCGCACAAGTTGCATCCAAGACCAGTTGGTCAATATCTTCAAACAAGGGAAAGTACGACAATTCACCAATGCGTTTGCTGTGTCTGAGTATCAGAGGGATGCTTTCATCCAAGACAAGAATGCCATTTTTGAATTGCTCCTTCGTGAAGATAAAGAAGGCATCCCGGAAGAAACCCAAGTGAATCTTGGCAAGACTGCCAATGATCACTGCCAGCAGTACAAAGCGAATGTCTGGTTTGAGATAGGCAAGCTCCTGTGGATTAGGCATTGAACTGTGTTTGATGAACACATTCGTTACCTTGAAAATAAAATCATCAAGCCCTACAATATGGTTATAAGAGACTTTTATGATTGAGTTCTTATCATAATGTACTCTTATCTTTACTACATGCAGCTGCCTTTGATGAATAATCAGCCGTGGTATCAGGCCAATTGGAATGTGGTCTATGCTCTTCTTGATGAGGAGCGCAATTGTGTTGCCATCATCCGTAATGGCCTTCCTAGATCAATGCAAGACAAGCTTGATCAGAAGGATGAAGACTAGTACCGCATGGTGAGTAATGAGACTTTCCTAGACTATCCCCATCACCTTGAGGTAGAGGAGGGTAGAGGATGATAGGCAGGAAAGAGCCAAGAGGCAGAGGCTTAAGGAATTTTTTGAGAAGAAGAAATGAAACCTCAAAGCTGCAGAAGCAGTGGGAACTAGTCATATCCCAAAAAAGGATAAGAAGTGCCAGAGCAATGCCTCGTCTGACAAAGGCAGCTCCAAGAAAGCCAAGAAAGGCAAATATTGTGATTGGTGCACCGGCCATGGCAAGGATGACAGGTTCATTCGTAGCCACAATGAAACAGATTGCAACTTCAAGAAGGCTGCGGATGCATGAGGAAGCTGACAAGAAGAAGCAAGCAATCCAAGAAGAGTGAATCAGGCAGATTGCTCAATGCCCTCAAGAAGGAGCAGAGAAAGATCAAGAAGATCCTTAGGGATGATTCCCTTTCTTCCAAGGCCAAGCAGTGTAGAATCAACAAGATCTACGATGGCAGCTCAAACCTCAAGAGGAAGCATCATTATTATTCCTTCTCCTCTTCTTCCTCCTCCAGATATGCTTCCTCCGATTCTGACTGATTCACCCATACGTCAGATGAAGATTCTTTTTTGTTATCAAAGAAACAAAGTGTAAGCAAAAATAAAAATAAAAATAAAAATCAAAAAGTGGAAAAGTGAAACATAAAAGAAGTAGTGGGCACTTGAACCACCTTGACAAAATAATCAGTAGGACTTTATACTCGAATGCATTTTTAGTATCAACCATAGATTTTTTTATGTAGTACATGTAGAAACAAAAGTAGTGTAGACAGGACATCTGAGGATGTTTCCAAACCTCTGACTTTTGTCAATGTGATCGTGATTGATTCTCCAACAAGAAGTCAAAAGATATTTAGTGCCAGTTGATGAATGATTTAGATGAATGCATCAAAGTCATAATGAAAATCTCCTATTGATTGATTTGTTGTTATCCATGTATAATTTTTGCCATTCGCCCCTTGTGCTCGTTTTTCCCGGGGTGTTCTACTAGATGTTTCTACTACACAAAATGATGGAGAGAAAAGAGAACGCATTGGGGCAAATTCGTAAAAATTAAACCACTATTCGGATTATTTTATTCAATGTTGATTCCAAGACCCAGTTTTGCCAAGATTCAAAAAGCATTTCATCTTTCATGGCACGAAAGGTTCATATCAAATTTACCACCCAAAACCCCAGAGTCACTCATCACATCACACATCTGCCAAATTTCCCTCAAGATACACACACTCGACAAACAAACAATCAACTCACTCTCTCTCATTCATTCACTCATAAAGACTACATTTATTCCATCTTTAATTTTTTGCTTCTTCTGTTGGGATAGTAAGGGGATGGCGCCATCTCTTCACTTACTCGTTGTGTTGTTATGTTTGTCATCATATTTGTTTGACATATCTGTTGCCCAGCTTGTCTTTCATGATACGGATGCAAACCTTGAAGAATGGGCAGGGATATTTGATGACAGCCTTGAAAATACTCTTCACCTAGAGCCTCTTCGTCTCAGGCTGGTTCCTACTCCTGTTAGGCTCGATTTCAATCAATCGAATATATTACTAAATGATATAGAGGACATTGTGAGTCATCACTTCCGCATTATGAACCAAGAAGGTTTGCATTTGGGCAAGTTCCGCGCTATGGAATTTGGTGCTCTGGAGGGGGTCCGCTTCGAACCTGGTGATAGCGCATCAGAGCTGCCTTCAGCAACAGTAATAGATATACGTGGCATCTATGTGAGTTTCATGGATGAAATTCCCGACGAACATGTCATTATGAAAAACCTTCAAGAGTTCATCAATCAGCACGATTTTAGTGAGAAGAAGAAAATGGCAACAAACACTGAAATCACAGCTCAAAAAGGAACTGACACTGGCTTTTCCAACGAGGCATTCTATCATATTCCTGCTGCTATCAAAAGTATCAAACTCACCTGGGCCAGCCAAGGGTACACTCTTGCGCCATCGCCAAGTCCTGTGCTCCGCGTGACAAAGCCTCCAGTCGTCGATGGTAATGATGATAGTTCAAGTGATGATCCACAGAACGACCTACGGGTTCCTCTGATGGCCGGAGGCTTTATAATGATTACTACTTTGAGTCTTTTCTTGGCCAAAAGATACCGTTCAAATCGAGGTAGTACCAATGATTCCACCAACTCTAACCTAAGGCGCTTTACTATCCAAAGGAATGAGTTTGACGGTCTAGATTTTCTTTATCCTTCGATTGGCTTAGGATCCGAAAACGGTGGATTTCCTACCTTCAGTCCAAATCAAAGTTCCAACATCAAGGTTCACTTTGTTGATTTGGACAATCAGCCCATTAGCCCTGAAGACATTGGGGAGATAGTTTTGACAGATTCAGTCAGTGATATATCATCACTTGGTCAGAGTGAAAATCGTATTGTGGTAACCTATCCTATACACAGTCTTGACGCTGGAAGAGGGTTCCCCATCACGAATTTGACAAGAGTGGGGAATTCAAATGGTCCATGGGCTTTATACCATGAAACCCAGGAGGGTTTCGATCGATTACATGACGATGACGATGATGAATGGGTATCTAATCAAAGTTCAAGCTTGCGAAATGTACCAAAATTATTGAGAGGCAAGTCAGATTCTTTGCGATATTCATCTGACGCATCATCGCTCGATGTTGATCAGTTCCTCGCTGATCAGAGAGTTCGTGGGTTGGATGATCACGACCTGGATCTGAATGTGTTACCAAATGAAAATACTTTGTCAGAAACAAAGATATCTTGGTTGCATGATAGAATCCAGCGCCTGCGTGGTGGAACAATAGTTGAAAGTCGTAGACCTGAAAAGGATAGTGACCAAGATGATCAGCATTCATCTGTGGAAGGTGTGTTACGCTCAGTAGTTTAAAGTGCAACGATTCGTGTTATATTCTGTCATTAAAAATCTGTAATTATATTTTTTCACACACAACTCAAATGTAGATATCATTATTATTATGTAGTAGTAAGCTGACACTTTGCAAACCCGTCTTTTGTATAATAAATGCTGACATTTTCTTCACTCCAGAGCCACTTTCATATATGCCGTCCAAACCGTATCTATTGATGGCATGTCTCGCATTGGAAATGCCTTCAAGTAACCATTCGGGGCAGTTTCTTTGACGGAATGCATCAAGGGCAATGCTGCCTTCCCGAATTGCAAGCCATTGTGCGAGCTCCTCAAAACCCTCCACTCCAGCAAGATCCGAAGGGCAGAAACCCTCTGCATCTGGACCGATTTGCTGTAACCTACCATGAAAATCGCCATCTTTTCCAAAGTATTCTTCCAGAATCCATCGACAAACGTCCTCTTTTCCCCGCTGTGCACTTTTGTGTAGCATCCCATGCCCATTGGAATTCACGACCTTCATATCGGATCCTATCTCATGGAGCCACTTTAAAGAATTCAGACCACTCGAGGTAGACTGCGCGGACCATAACACAGCATTGCACCCGTACTTGTTCAACTTTGAAGTATTTGCACCTTTGGAATGTAAATATTTCATAACTTCTTCATGTCCTTGCCAACAAGCCCAACAAAAGGCAGTGGTTCCATCCAGCGTCACAGCATCTATATCCACGTAATAATCATAATTTGTTTTACAATAATCTTCGAGCAGATACCGAACAACATTCAAATGCCCATTCCTTGCAGCCCAATGAAAAGGTGTTCTGTTCCGAAACGATCTTTTACCTTTTTGCGGCTGATCGGGAGGAACATTACATTCATTCACTAGATATTGAACCATCTCCAAATGTCCACCACCTGCGGCCCAGTGAAGAGCCGAAGCACCATTTTTATCCAGATGAGAAGCCACATTCATATTATTTTCCGTGAGTTCCTTTACGCAAGTTACAAACTCGGACATGTTCCCATCAAGAATGGCTTGAAAATATCCATGAACAATCTCATTTGTATCATTATCAAAACCATCATTTTGTTCCGATGATAATTCCTGACTGTCTACATTTCCATTCTGATTGTCCACCAATGATCCAACATACACAACCATGGCCAAATGATTCCCATCCTTGAATCCATCCCTCGCGACACCCACAGCATCCGAATAAATCTTCCCATGTTCTCTTGTTTGGTGCCACCAAAGTCCTTTCTCCCCCTTGACCCATTTCGTACACTGCCGATGTGGACATGGAAGTCGATTGATGATGTTACTACGTAAGAAAGCATTACGTTGAGGTGTCACAATGCAAATAATTCCTGATGCATCATGTTTGATTTCATAGGGTAAAACACCACAGCCATTGGACGGTTGATTCTCATTTACGCTCGCAGATTGAACTCGTTCATCGTCACCAACACGTTCTTGCCAAAGGACATTTTCTAAATCTTCCACCAACAGACTTGCAAGTTCCACAGGATGCTGAATGGATCGAATTAGACCAATGTCCGATATGATTTCCAACGAACAAGAAGTAGATGCATCATCTTTTACTTGTAAGTCATTGTCACTCTCATTTCTGGCATTGCTTTGATTGTACAATTCTTGTCGCTTCCTTGCACGTTGAGTTTCATGTTTAAAATAATGAAAAAAGCAAAGTGCCACTTTGACCTCGACATCATGCGGCTTTCCAATCTGAGTAGTGCTACTGCTATTAGTACCTTGACGTCCCTGGCGCCTGGTCCCACGCGCATGGGGATAGGATATACTTTGCAGGGCAATAGATTCAAGCTGCTTGGCCCATTCGACTGAATCATAGCCCCCCTTAGCGTGTACGTCAATACCAGCACCACTGGCATTGTCGTCCGGTGATAACACTCGCTGAGATGTATTCACTTTGTCACATTGTCTCGGAATTCCCCCTCCACATATTCGAATCAAGGAAGAGACAACTTTGGCAATAATTGGATCGTCAATATTACATTTGTCCAAGCCTACTGGTGGTTGTATACAGTCCTTCTTCATTGTCCTATATAGTGAAAATATGTGTTATTGTGAGTGAGTGAGAGCATAACTAACATCATGTCCGTATCTGTGTCATAGCAGGGAGGCGTCCTTTCTCAACAAAACTGCCATTACAAAATGTGAGATGCTCTCTCTAGCTAGTAGTAGTAGAGAGCATAATAGCATGGGTCGGTTCGCTGGACCATCGGGAACGGTGGTTATTGGCCATCGTGAGCCGTTAGCAGGAACAAAACAGTACTCTGCACACGGGTACCCTGGTACGGTACGTTTTGTCGGCGTGCGAAAAGAGTTCTCGATTCTCAATCGCTGATCGCCCATGATCCATCGTCAACTTTTTCAAAAACACTGTTTTGTGAAGGTTTGTATCATTTTGAAAATTTGAATAGAGAGTCTATTTTCCAAACTCTCAATCGATTACTAAGTAATTGGCATTTAAATTATTTATAATTCATTCCATTCATCGATCCATCCCATTGTACAAGAATGAGTTCCAAAAATAGTACTAACCAAGAAGGAGGAGGAGGAGGAGGAGGAGGAGGAGGAGGAGGATACGATTCAGATTTCATGTCCAACTTTTCACCTTCCTTGGTTCACCGAATTATGCTGACTCCTCCTAATCGTTTAGATTCTCATTCATTTCATAGTCGGTCACCGACTATCACCTTTCGAAAAGTTCTCATGCAAGAGGGATTTCTTTCCAATACACAAGTGGAATCGAAGCAAAGGACGACTAATAATGACGATGATAATGACGGTAATATTGATGCATCAGATGCGCAGCGAGTGTTCCAGCGGCCACAAGAAGAGTCGTCGTCCCCGTCACCAATACCATTGCACGATTCGATTTCGAGAACGATGATGAGAGCATTTCATGATGTCTTGTTATCCCAATTATCACAGTCTCAAAATTATGATCCTTTGTTGGACATTGTATTGGATATACAGTCTAAACTCAAGTCACTCATTCCTCATAGAACAGACCTTCACGAGAAATTTCAGTTGGATTTAGATCAAGTGAAACGATGTTTGGAAACATTTGAAGGAATCTTGAATTTACTTTGTGATTTTGCCCAAAGATTAATACAGTTGGAGAGTGAGGAGAGAAGTGTTTCTACACAAGATTGGATACATGTTGCAATGGATATTCAAAAGCAACAAGAACAAGAACAAGAACAAATTGACGATGACAGTGCGAGTGATGGACAGGAACCAATAGTGAGGTTTTTCTGTCGTGAGGATTCCAATGAGCAAGATACCACAATGACAATGTATGATGTACAACAACATGATACTGTTCCTGCTCATCATAGGATACAACTTTCTTTCAATAAGTTTATAGTAGCTTCTGTTTACTTTGTCCACAGCAAGATTGTACAGTGCCAATCCGACGTTGCCGGTTTTCAATTTGAACACTTTTTGGCGCCGAAGATACGTGCCCATGGAATTGAATTTTTGAAACAGGACTTTGAACAACGGTTTGGCAGCTTTGATTCTTTGTTGAGAAATAATGATGTTCAAGTGCCCAACATGAAAGTTTGGCTTACGGAAATGATAGAGTCTTGTTCAGTCACCACTGAGGAGCGACAAGAGCTTCTTACATCGGAGGAAAAGCGGGTAGAGACTTTGATTCAAAGAGGATGGGTTGATAGTGTTTTGTTTCGTAGTCCAAGAACTGTGGAAAGTGAAGAAGGAAGTACAGGATACGACGGAAATTGTTCTGACAACAAAGAGGAATCGGTTGACAATCATGGACATGGACATGGACATGAAAAACACAATACAAGCGGTAAATTTTACATGCCAGAAATATTTTATTTGGACACTGCAGAAGTAAAGGAGATTCGCTTGGTCACTAAAATATCTGTCGTTGGATCAGCATTGGCATTGCATGCTATGAATATTGCAGGTGCAAAAGACAATGTGCTTCGACAAGATCCATTGCCACTTAAAATACAACAATGCAGGACAAAATTGATTCAGGCCATGGGAAACAGGGCAATAGGAAGACAAGAACTCTACGAAAAGGCCGTTGGAGATGCGGTTGTTGAATTAGCAAGAGAGTTGAATCCTCATTTTGAGTGCAATGCTGCCCAGGAGGACGTTCTTCGAAGTAGAACCGCTGCGACTATGCGAGGAGAAGATCCTGTTATCAACTTGTTAGATAATAGAATGCGAGCTATTTTTCGTAAAATGATGGTATTCAATCCCTTGGCACGAGGGCAAGTTCCTTCTACCCTACGTACAGGTAGAGATATTACACATGGCTCAAGAGTCTATATAGATATGTCGAGCGGTATGTATGCAGAAACTTTACATCAGGCTGCCAAAGAGGAGTTCATCAACAAAGGATTTTCCTTTTATGCAGACGAATTGGCCGAGGCGACTGTGATGTCTCATACCATGATAAGTCTCGCTATGAAACTTCATGGAACGTGGGTTGAAAAAATGCTTTTAGATCTTATTCAACATATGATGTGACAGTAGGATATCAATACCATCTCGCGATGGTTGAGACGGAAGTAGAAATTTCGCGACTTCAAAATATTACGATGCTTTAGTATTAAGTGGCAATGTCATATATATTTTTTTCAACTTCTCTGCTGCGACTCTCCTCATATCCTGGATTGATACAGGTCTTCCATTCCCACTACCATCGTCATCTGAATAATCATCATCACTACCTAAGATACTCTCCTTTGACGCTTGAGAATTTGTCAAAGATAGGGAACTTCCTAGTGACTTACGTTGCTATTGAATTTTTAATATAGGATAAAAGAAATGTTAATGATAACGGTTACATCACAAATCTATGAACAATATCTGAGAAACGTACCAGTAGTAATCTTGCATCCTTGATGTTTTTTTCATCTTTAATTTTTTTGTTATATTCATGTATTATTTGTATGGCTCTCTGTTCAATCATTTCCATTTGATGCAGAACATTCGATTCCGATACCTTGTGCCCTATGGATGTTGAATCTTCGATAATGACAGGTCCTTCTTGATCGAGAGATTGATTATAAACAAGGCTTGGCAACTTATTATCGATTTCATGGCAACGAAGCTTATCATACAGTTTCTGGATATTACTTGCAATGCAGGCAATCGCTGTCTTTCTTTGTTGATTTTGATCTTTAAATCGTTCTTTGTCTTGACGGGCTTCGTTAAGTTGCCTATTATACTTATCAACGAAATTTTTGTGTTCGGTCTTATTTTTCATTATGCGTTCTTCAATCTTTTCAATCTCTCTATCAACGATAGCCTTTTCCTCTAACATCTCATCACAATTTTGGTTTACTGTTTGAATATAGTTGAAGAGAGAAAACAAAGAATCTTCGTTCGTGACAACATCAATCAAATCATCAGTAGAATGAAGTCCGCTGATTTCGAGAAGTCGTTTCAAAGACTGAGCATCGCGTTTTTCATTTCCCTCCGATTGTTTCTTGGAATCGTTTTTGTGCGCAAGCTGATGTTCAAGCTCTGCTATCCTTGCATCTAATTGGTCCACATCTTCGTCATTTTCTGTGCTTCCAGAGCGATTTTGTTCATGAGGATGAAAAGAATCTATCACCTCAAGTTTACTAACAACGTCTGAAGCAACTCTAGCAATACTAGCGTCTAGTAATGCATTTTGTTCTTGGATGTACTCATTCATACTTGTGCACGCTTTATTAAATTTTTCGATTTCTTCTGCGTTTTCCTTGACTAATTGCTTTTGTGCGTCTACTATCTTATCTCTTTTCTCACTTGCCATTGTACGCTTTTTCGTTATTTCACCAATTTCATACTTGATTCTGTCAAGATGTTCTTCCATGTCTCTCTTGGCAACTACATCACTTACAACTTTCCTTCGCAAGTTGTCTATTTTCTCCTTGATTTTGATATTTTCACGTTCTATCGTATTCCTCCGGATTAGCGCTTTGTTTAATCTTTCCTCTAGATTATTCACAATCTTTTCCTGGTTAATCTCTGCGAGCCTTGCAGAGGCAATTCCATCTACTTTTTGTTGTGCTGTCGTGTCATTTCGAGCTTTAGATGAATGGGAATTGAAAAGGTGCACTGCCAAATTCCTATTTTCTTCTCTTTGCCGTGCAATCTCTGCATCCAGATCCTCAATATCGGCTTCGAGACGAGAAAGCCGTCGTTTTTCCTTCACAAGTTTCTTGGTGAAGAGATCCCCCCTTGCTTGCAGTTCCTCAAGTGCCACAGTTATTTGTAATTGCTCTCTACAATTCATTTCAACCAGTTACATTTATCTTGGAGGAAGGTCTAAAAAATTTCAATTTCAAAAAGACAGTCGGGAATAAATACAACTAATGATTCCATATTTAAAGTTGGAGTGTAGAATGTAAACTAACGTTTCTCGTGTTCTTCAGTTCGTTCGATTTGAAGCATCGACACATCCCCACTGGTATCACTGTAATACAAATCAGGCATTGCGCCTTTCGGTTGATCTTCTTCATATGATGGCTGAGAGTAGCACAACGACTCATTCACTATCAAGCCACTTGTCGAATCTATCTTGAAGTCCTGAAGAACGGAAGAATTCCCTTCAGCATATTTCTCAGCAATGGAAAGCTTTTGGCTATTCGAATCTTCAGAGGCACAGTCATTAATCGAAGCCAACATGTCTTTTGCACATACCTCAGATGAACTGTCAGAATAAACAGGATTAATTACCTCGGACATATCATTCAAACAGCCATTTTCTGACTTTTCGGGGGACGAGAAATCTGAAATTTCACTCGCGGAGCCAAAGCTCAAACATCGCATGTGTAGTGGTGTATCCTCGGATATCTGATCGTGGATATTTCGATTGGGTGTTTCTGCCCTGTTTCCCATCATACCTTCCATATCCAAACTATCATAAGGTGGTACAGCCAAAGGCGTGTTGTATGAAATATTGCGTTTGGGTGATGCAGAAAGCATTGCAAGCTGTTTCTCGTTGTTCATATTGGACACATCATTAGATGGTGTTTCATCTGATGGAACAGAAGAAACAGACATGGCAGGGAGGAGAGGTGGAGCATTATTTATTTCTTTGTTTCCACTTTGCCACGATTCGGGAGTTTTCACACTTGATCCGGACATTGCGCTGTTGACCTCGTCTATTGGATCCAAGTCGGTGGTTAAATTGTTCCTTTTGGGCGTGTTTTTACCCATCAGGATTGCAACTTTGTTCAACCTTTTCTTTGAGACTTTCTTCTTTCCTTTGCAACTACCATAAACGTCAACCTTCATACCACTTCGAGCGAATTCTTCTTGCGTAGCGCCAGAAGCAAGTTTGCTCATGGAACTCCCGCTAGAATAAGATGAGCTCACAACAGCTTCAAGATAACTGAATCCATTGCGTTTTGGTCCGGCAACAGCGATATCACTAAGTCTAGTCCCATTCCATTGCTTTTTCGGAACAACCGCTGACATTTGACATTCATCTTGGGAAGCTCTGGACTCGAAATCATTTCCATGGTCTTGATCGTAAAACTCCGTTGCCGCATACTCTTTTTCTGCTCTATGGCGCCTCCTGTATGCATACGCAAAGAGTAAAAATGATGCCGAACCTACCAGAGCTCCTGCGATTACAGCTGTTTTACCAGATGACTTCACGATGGACACATCTAAATCTCCACCTTGGTTTTGGGCATTATTACTCTCTACTTCGGTATCCCCATCATTTGTGCTTTCGTCCGCAGTATCATATGGCTCATACCATGGACCGTTTTCAAATCCTGAAGAGGTACTGACTTTCCCTGTAAAGGACAAAGCAACATCTACTGTTCGTTGCAGAGCCTCTGAGCTTGAGTCCCTAACTTTGGAAAGATAGAGTAACTTATTTTCCTCAAACAAATTGGTGAGTAAGGTTTGGGTATCGTTTTGTAAAAGATAACTGCTATAATCCTCAAAAGATAACATGCCTTGGAACGTGGAGACAATAGTAGAACTAGACTCATCACCAATGGTAGCTTCACTTTGACGCAAATACAAACGACTGGCGACGGAATCCGAAGCGCTCTGCACAAAGTATGAATAGGTGATATTATATATTTCGACATCCAATAATGATTGAAGATGCCTATGATGCACACTAGATTCTACTCGTAACTTTCTCAAAGTAACAAGATCAGCAAGACTAAATGTGAGCCGAAACTCTGGCAGAAATGCAGTGACCGTCGATTCTACTGTACAGTAAATAAATCAAGAAGTAGAAGACGATGTTAGATGTTTTTTAATGAAGTTGCACGGCGGAAAATACACAGATTCTTACCCTCATCTGCATCATTAGGATTCTCATCAGTTCCTACATTTTCGTTCTGAACGATCGTTGGAGCGTTTGTTGGCCTCGCGGCCTTTGGCGTTTTTGTCCTTTTCGGATTGCTTGTATCTTTCAAAAGTAAGATAAGTCAGTTTTACCAGACAGTAAAGGCAGAATCCAAGGCGTAATGATGATGAAACATGTTATTAAACTTACCCTCGTTTTCTTCTTCCGATTGCGTTCCAGATACGTATATATTCCATGGCTTGGCGTCGTCATTGGAAAGATCGTTGGCATTGTCGTAGGCGATATCATTATTATCTGGTTGCGCAGGCGACTTGGGATTTTTAGGCATCTTTGTACCTTTAGGTTTCTTCCAGTCTTGAATACATAGAAACAAACAATTAGTACCATCAACATTGTCATCATGTTTGGCAACTTGAAATATAAACAAGGCTTACCTTTGTCGTGTTTTTTGTGCAGCTCAAGAACGTATGCATCCCATAGTACGGCATCATCATCAACGTTCTGCGAGTCTTCTTGCATAGTTGGAAGACTATCAGTCTGCTTGGGCGTTGCGGATTTACTCTTATGACTTTTCGTCTTTTTGGACGGACTAGAGTATCCTGTTTGTTTCGATACTTGAATGGGTTTCACATCTTCGTATTCGCACTCAGGACATTCCTCGTCGCGATAAGTTTCACCGATGGCATTTGTCACGTAGAGATATGCTACCAAGAGCTTCAATAAAAAGCGGGTCATTGTATTGAAATTGTTGTTACAACGATAACAGTCAATGGGAAACACGCTTGTAAATCTTTATTGGTATTTTGAAGAAAAACTGTAGATAGTTATAAAGTTATCATGACTTCATTCTCTGTGAGAGGGAGGAAAGAGAAGGATAAGAGAGAGTGTTCAAGAGAAGATACCGTTTGTTGTTTTTACTACATCGTTATGCGCAAACGTTCCCATGTGACTGGAAAATTTGAATTCGTAATGGACATCAAATATTGTACTAAATTCACCAAGAAATAATCCGTTCCTGTGAAAAATTTCATGTATGAAAAATTAAAAATCGATGACCCTTTTGTAAGGGGCAACAATACGTACCCGGTCCGTACTGCATGCACGCAGTGAAGAGCATTAATCCCGTATTAGAGAGAGAGGATAATAATGTCGCAAACATGGCCTTATTTAAGTGGCGCGGAACCATCTCTTTGCTGTTCTGAGTTCTGACAGAAGCAGTAATTTGTAGGAGTAATTTCTAATTTCACTGTACAGTCCAGCATCCTAACATCATTTGGATAATATGGTATGAAACGTAAAATGATCTGTTAATTATAATGTATTCGTATTGTGACGGAGTGATTAAAAAAATATTGTTCATACATCTATTTTTTCATCGAAAGCAGTTCTGATTGATTTCAACTTCCATTTGCTATCTCAAATCTCAAATAGTTCCAAAAGGGGTGTTTGGACGGGAACTCAAATGCACATTTGACAATGCTCGCGCAATCTTCAATCCAGGCCCATCTTTGTCTGCAACAATAGTAGCTGTAGTATTTGCACTCATAAATGCCGCCTTTCCGAAAGTTACAGGCATCTTCTGAACCCAATTCTGCTTCAGTACTCCAGATCCGTGTAAAGTCAACAAAACAGAAGGAGAGCGGACATCGTGCAAATCGTAACTATTTCCAGGTTTGACTTCGATAATCTCCATGGCAAAATCCTCAATGGGAGGAACATACAATGTACAACAATGATCTTTCCGTAGACCTCTTGTAATTGTTGGTGTGGTGCACTTGTACGTTAACATTTTGACAAGAGTATCCACATCCTTCAATTTGGGAGTCAGACCCGCCCTCACTACATTGTCGGAACAGGCCATGCATTCCAATATATCTCCTTGAATATAAGCGTGGGGCTCATTTGCTCCAATGTAGAACGCATCTCCAGTCTTAAGTTTCATATAATTAAATATAATTGGCGCAAATATCCCTGGATCACCTGGGAATTGATTAGACAACTTGATGATCAATCTGTCGAGATCACTGAGTTTTCCCTTCTTAGACAAGCGACTTATCATACTTTCGATATTTCTCTTCACATGCTTCTCGTCTGCAGTCATGTAGACTCGGAACATATTTTTCAAAATGAGCTTTGGGTTCACCCCACGTTTGTTTGCCACAAACTCAAGAATGTCATGCTTCCATTTCCCAATGATATCGGTGAACTCGGGGTAGTCAAGCATGTTTGATGCAATGTCAAGCATAGGACGGAATCCACACATGGCTTCGAAGTCATCCGTAAGAGCGACGGCCATTTCAGGTTTGTGATTGGGATCCTTGTACGCATGGGGTTTATCCGTGAAAAGCTGTGCTGCTAGCTGTTTGTCCGGGTGGGCTTGAATAGATAGCACCTTCTCGATACTCAATACCTTGAACAAAAAGGTAAGATCGTAGTCATTGGAAGGACCACTCTGTCCAACCACTCCCAAATGCATTTCAGGATTTTGCTGAACATAGTCCACCAATGGCACACACTGTTTATCATTTTGTGTCGCATTTCCATCGTTGTCCTCCAAGACAACATGAGACATTCCATTGGGGTGAGTTCCGATCCAGAGTTCTGCATATGGCGCGTTTTCATCAATGACGTAATTTCCGTCGTGTTGAGCAGCTTTTAGTTGAGCGACCAAGGCATTGGATCCTATTTTTCCCCAACCGTACTGTTGTGCGGTGCATTCCAGCGGCTTGGCAAAGGAGAAAGTCTCGTTAGCAACGTTTTCATACAATCGACTAAACTTATTTGAAAATTCATAAAAATGTACAAGCTTACCTTCAAACAGTTCTCCTCCGTAACTTGTACGTCAGAGTCGAAAGTTTTCGACACAAGTGCGGTAAGAGCGTTTGCTGCCGCATTTCGAACCATGGTCAAATCCACGGTCGTGACAATATAGTCATCGAATATTTCATCGTCACATGAGGGAGGAAGATTGGCAATATTAGGAGTAGCTTCCCACTCATCGTAGTTAATTTTCCTCGCGACAAAATGCCTTGCTCCCATTTTTTCAAATGCATTTTCGTCGTATTCGTCATTGTATTGACCATTGGTTCCATCCCTGTGAGGTTTAGTCATATCCGGACTTGGACGATCTGGCTGGACCTGAATGATGTTAGACATATTTAATGTATTCATTTGGTATTGAATTATTTTGATGCTTTTCTGTTTTATTTACTTATTGGATTGATTGATTTACTGCGGGATTGAATATGAAGGCAGGTAAGATGACGAGTGGAGAGGGGGGCGGGGGAATGAACGCGTGCATAATTGGTAAATCGATACAAATGGACAATCTAGAACGTGATATAATCAAATCGAAACCTTTAACCCACGACGGAGCGAGATTGGACAACTATGTACAGCTTTGACAGTCCTTTCATTCTGCGCTCGTCGAATGAGTTATTAGATTCCAGTATCAGTCGTTGTCAACTGTATGTATACTTGCTACTTGCCTGTATATCCTCTTTTAGAATTCGTGTGTCGATTATTTGTGATCGAATTATTTATGTATCTCGACAGTCTAGTAATAACTCACTCTCCTCGAACTGGGGTGATAGTTTTGTGGTTGTTTCTATCGACGGATGATGATTTGCTGATGACAGTGGGGGGCTTCAGGTAGGCTTCAATAACGATCGAAAGGAACAACGGTCGTCTCGAATTATTCTGCACGGTCATGCATACAGTTCTAAGTTTTTAGACTTATGCCCCCCCCTCCATTGGGTAATGTGTGGCTTCAGAAAACCGACAATTTAACCTTATGGTCGACGTAAGTCATAAATCAATAGTAGTCACACTTACATAGAAAATAACAACCAATAAGAATCCTTTATTCTGTGACGCGGCAATAAAAAATGATGATATATCTTGTTTGGGAACTTCGAAGAACAATAGAATAATCGTCACGCTTGCTACTAACAACGATCGTGGTCCACTTTTATTATGACGACAACCAATGAAACAAGCAGCTGCTATCGGAACACGAAGCAACCATCGAACGGTGGTCGTGCTAATACTACTTAATAGCTACTTACTACTGACTGTACGTACTCCTTCTTGGGAAAGATTCGTACAGCACGATTGCAATTGTGCTCTACATAGAGCTGCTACAAAGAGATTCATCATGTGCGGGCAAAGTCAAATTATCCGTCTTCTTCTCTTCGTAGAGAGAGAGAGGAGGGAAACCAGTAGCTAGCACAGTACTAGCTACTGTAAAGCAGTGCTCCTCCTCCTGCTGCTGGTGGCGGTGGTCCTCCAACAGTGGCCCACAAATGAAAGGACTCAGGCCGTATTCTCGGTAGTAGCACGTAACTAGTACCCAAGAAGACTCTTGAGAAACCCACTCATCGGCAATATCTTCCCTATGTTCGTTGGCTTTAGTACATGAAAAGAGAAAGGTCGCAAAAGACGCACGATACTGCATCATACTATTCTTTATCAAAACTTCTTCTTTCCATTATGATTGATTGGCGTTCGTCATGACTTTTTTCCTTCATATAATTGCTCTTGATGATTCATCGGCCCCATCAATATGAAATGACATCACCGGCTGCATATTACATGGCGCAATTTTGACTACGGATATTCAAAAACTATAAAACATTGTGAGAACTAATATAGGGGAGTGGGAGCCGCCAGCAGAATATTCGCAATTTCATCATAAAGACTACGACGGCTGGGATGATTTAGAAGCACCGGCGTCATTGTGGCTGATGAAGGTCTGCTAGTGCTGGAAATATTTTAAATGTGGTGAGCATTCTTAGGGATGGTAATTGACCAAGAAGCTACTTGATGTGTGTATAACTTGTTGTTTTGGGCTGGTGGTGGTGCTCTGAAAAAATGTGGGCCTCCCGTGATAATGTGAACAAAAATTAGCCTCAACTCTCGTGTCTGTGCCTGGCTTGTGCTATTCGCCAACCTTCGCCGAACCGTTTTGTGGTGTCTTGCTGGGGAATGTTCAGTCTGTGCCCATGATGATGCTGCTACGTAACTACTACTATGTACTGTACGTACGAGCTTCAACAGTACTGAATACTTCACGTACAGTAGCTCATGAATACTGTACGTGTGCTGTGGATTGCGTTCAGAAACAGATAACAGATACAACAGATTCCAGAAGAAGAAGGAACAATAAACAATACACACAATCAATACTTTATCTTACTGTCTTGTTCTCTAGCTTGAGAGTAGCTAAGTTTGGTTGCTGTAATCTATCTATCTAAAACATAATAATAGTATTAGCAAAGGTAGTTCATCACTCATGGAGAATAAGTTTATTCCAGATGCAATAGATATTGTGTCCAGGGCAATCACTGCCGACAATGATGGGGAGTACGAGAAAGCCCTCAATCTTTACAGAGACGCCCTTGGCCGTTTCACCATGGGTCTGAAATACGAGAAGAACGAAGCAAGAAAGAAGCTCATCCTAGAACGTGTCGAGGGATATATGAAACGTGCTGAGGAGTTGAGAGACTATGTGAATAAACAGAATGAAGTCGGAGGGAAATCAAGCGGTGGGACTGGAATGAAAAAGAAAGGCGATCCTGAAGAGGATGCCGATGAGGAGAAGCAAAAATTGAGAGGAGCACTGTCAGGAGCAATTGTAACGGAAAAGCCAAATGTCAAATGGGATGATGTCGCCGGTCTCGATCGTGCCAAGGATAGTTTAAAGGAGGTGTGTATACATTTTTTCCTTCGACGTGGACTGATTGATTGATATCTTTTGTTTCGGTAAAGGATTTGTCATTGTTAACCCCCTCTATCCAACATATTTTCATATTTCTGAAATTCGAAATCACGGCGACAGACGGTTATTCTACCGACGCGTTTTCCTCAGCTATTTACTGGAAAGAGGAAACCTTTCAAAGGAATTCTGCTTTATGGACCACCTGGAACTGGAAAATCTTACCTTGCAAAAGCTGTAGCAACTGAAGCCGATTCTACTTTCTTTTCGGTATCATCTTCCGATCTCGTGAGCAAATGGCAGGGAGAGAGTGAACGTTTGGTCCGTAATCTTTTCGAAATGGCTAGAGAATCAAACGGAGGTAGGGCAATTATTTTCATCGATGAAGTCGATTCACTTTGTGGATCAAGATCGGAAGGAGAGAGCGATTCGGCTAGAAGAATCAAAACTGAATTTTTAGTTCAGATGGATGGAGTTGGAAAAGATTCTGTAGGAGTTTTAGTGCTTGGAGCCACCAACGTTCCGTGGGAATTGGATGCTGCCATTAGACGCCGTTTTGAAAAACGTGTATACATCCCACTCCCAGAAGCGCCGGCAAGGGCCTTGATGGTAAAGTTAAACTTGGGAGATACACCGTCTTCCCTTACCGAAGAAGATTTTGATAGACTGGGCGAAATCACGGAAGGTGCAAGCGGCTCTGATATTAAAGTCCTAGTCAAAGAAGCATTGATGCAACCACTTCGAGCATGTCAAAGAGCACAACAGTTCGTTCCAGATGGTGAATTCTTAGTACCCTGTACAAAGTATCCAAACTGCTCCAAATGCCCTCCAAAGCTATCTTCCGATAAGAAGGGAAAGGATTACACATGCAAACATTGTGGCGCTATACGTATGCAACTGTGGGATGTACCACCAGAAAAACTAAAAGCACCAGATGTGACAATCATGGACTTTCAAAATGTTTTGAAACACTCCTTTTCTTCTGTATCTCCGGAAGAGCTTCAAAAGTACGACGATTGGACGAAAAAGTTTGGACAGGAAGGAGCCTAGTTTACTTTTCTTTTCAATGTAAAAACAATTGTCTTCACTACCTTAGTATGGTAATATAATAATATTACGATGTTGTTGCAATGCTATTTTTTAGCTACTAGGAAACACTTTGCTTGTGCTGGTTCATAAAACCTTGAATATCAAAGGTCCCATCCAATCCCTTTCGAATGACTCCCTTCTCAGTGACAATGCCAGTAATGTATTTTGCAGGTGTCACATCAAAAGCTGGATTCCAAACGGGCATATTAACCGGAGCTCGACTCGTTTCAATGATTTCATTCGCAGGTCTTTCTTCAATTTCAATGCAATCGCCATTGTTCAATTTCGTATCCAGTGTCGTAAAAGGCGCTGCGACATAAAACGGAACATTATGCTCATGCGCACAAATTGCCAACATCAAAGTACCAATTTTATTCGCAGTGTCTCCATTGGCACAAACTCGATCAGCACCCACTACACAGGCATCCACACCCTTGGTTCTCATCAGTGCAGCCGCAGCCGAATCGCAAATTAGTGTCCCGTTGGGCATCTTTTCTTCCAGAATTTCAAATGCCGTCAATCTCGATCCCTGATTGTAGGGACGTGTTTCAAGACAGTGAATACTTTCCAATTTGTTCATTGCATGAAGCGATCGGGCCACACCCAATGCAGTCCCATAAGAAGCACAGGCCAAAGAGCCCGTGTTACAGATTGTTACCAAACGGACAGAGGAACGACTGGCGGGTAAGTTGTCGAGAATATCTCGAGCTCCATGATTTCCAATGGCTTTATTATCTCCGACATCGCGCTGAAGCATAAATTCTGCATGAGTAATGACTGTTTGAATAATATCCTCCTTGGTGTCACCGGCATTTTGTATGGCCTGACTCAGCTCGTCCATGGCGTTGAAAAGATTTACAGCTGTGGGTCTTGACGTCTTTAAATACTCTATTTTATTAGAAATTAATTGCAGCACTTCTTTTTTGGTTGACATGGAATCTAGTTCCCTTCTCGTTTCTTCATTAGTAGCGAGATCTACAGACAGTCCCAGACAAGCAACAATGGCAATGAGAGGCGCGCCTCTTATTTGCATATTTCGAATGACCGACCAGGCAGCTTCGACGCTGGGGATCCGAACGTAGGTCTTTTCATGGGGAACAAGTAGCTGATCAAGTACATGCAGTGTCGGAGAGCCTCCGCCGTCGTTGGTGTAAATAAGAGATTGAAGATTGCTCATGGTTCCTTTCAGCTTGTAGTCTATTTCGAAATGTGGACACGGTGAGACTGTATTGGACAATAGTATTTGGCATCATTGGAGGAGGAAAGGCAGTTTACTGTACATGGTACTTTTTACTTTTACTGCTGTAGGCGTCCCTACTTTGTTCTTTCGGTCTCTCATCCCCCCCAAATCTCCTCCCCCCCACAAATTTCGTTCGTGCCTTTCTCTTTTCTGCGTGGGTGCTGGAGACCCGTTCTGTGTGAAGCTTCAACTCGTCATCAAAACTGAATTCTTCGTTCACGCCATTTTTACAAAATTATCAACGTTCACGCCATTTTTACAAAATTATCAAAGATCTCTTTCTATCCATCCTACTATCTATCGTATCGTCATTCCTTCCTACTAAGTTAATGACTACAAATAATACTTTCAAAATCATGGCCTGTTCCAAACGTTCTTCTTTTATTGTGGCAATGTTATGTGTACTCATTACAAGTTTCATTTCATCAGGTCTTAGCTTTCATCAGCCCGCAACATTGTTACCAGCACACTGCAGTCATTCGACAACTCAGATGCCGCATACTCGAACCATAGGCTGCACGTCACGTAACCATTCGTTTATCCGTCTAGGGGCGCAAGTTGGAAGTGACGAGGGGGATAGTACTCCCAGTGGAGATTCTTACGAGGGTGAGATAGACTGGGACGCAGAATGGAAAAAGGTCGTGCAACAAAAGGGACAAAAGGTTGAGAGGCCTGGGAAAGACTTTTACAAGAATGATGCGCAAAAGGCAGCCGCAAAGGCGACTAGGGTTGCCAGTGATCAGATTCGAAAGATCAAAGTTGTTCAACCGGATATTAATTTGAGAATGTTAACGGGAGATGCCAAGTTTTGGATTGGTATATGTAAGTACTATCGTGTATCGTGCCCCTATTGCGTTCCCAAAAAGGACAATGGGAAAGATTTGTGAAGAAACGTGTACGTTTGATTTCGTATGGCATCACCCTGCATCATGTCATGTCCTTTAGTTTGGTTGGGAGTGATAATGACAGTGTCTCACATAGGCTTTTGTTTATAAATTGTTTGTGTACTTGCTTGTTTCTTTGAAAACAGTGGCCATTATCAGCATTGGACTTGCTCTCATAACTGCACCAGATACAAGTTCTTACTCTAGTTCCAATGATTCCTTTTACATATAAATGTCGTGGGTAAGACTTATATTGCTCAATGGAGTTAAGTCGCTTATAATAGTTATGATTAATCTTATAAGTTAATGTTTCATCTTTTTCCGTAGATAGTCGTCGAGTTTGTCTAGATCTGCATGCCACAACTGCTCTGGTGATGTATTGCGAATTTCCATGAGTTCGTTCTGCGTTTTCTCAGCCTCTGTTCGAAGAGAGTTGATTCTTTCAGATGCTAATGAAGAAAGGGGCATGTTCAACAAGTAATCGTATTGTTTCAATTCTTGTGTTTCGTCCATGCGTGCTGCTGAATCTTCATTTATGTTTCCATCACCCTGTTGTATTTCAGATTCCGTGTTGTTATTTTTTGTGGAGTTTAGTTTTGCAGATGCCTTGGACCTGGTCAAGATGCTTTCGAGGTCGTTCATCTTGACAAATTTGAGTTGCTCCAACTGATGTACTGTATCCATTTTGCTCCTGCCTCCGCGAACCAAATCTATTTTACCATCTACCACGTTTTCAATAAACGTTGTTTTGTTGCGAATAAGAGCCGCTGAGTACTCCATGGAACTTTCCAATGCATCCTTACGATCGTGGTACAGAGCAAGTCTTACAGGAAAATAGTCATTTATGACATCTTCTGGTGAGGAATACTTTTGAATGCGGTTGTTGGGATCAAACGCATTCATGTTTGTAATGGGCATGCTTGTCTCTAATCGAAAGGCTTTTTCCAATCCAGTTTTCAACATTCGCGTAAGTTGGACCGATTTCAATGTCACAGTGAAGGATACGGAATTTGTTGTATGGTTTTCTAGAAAGGAGTCAATCTCGCCCTTGCTCTGCATATTGAGGAGATGATTTTTGTAATCATTTGTCCATTTTCCGACAGGGAGTTCTGATATTAAGACGGAAGATTTTGTTTTTTTCTAGAGAGGCAAGATGTTTTGGGACATTGCAAATGTTAGAAATGACTTGACTGAACGGCATGTCTAATCGACGCATGACAGAAACAACTTTATACACTTACATTTGCGACGCCAACACTTGTATAGCCACTTCTTTGGTTGTTCACGATTATGTCACCAGTGAATCCACGTACCCAGGGCCTGACATCTGGAGGCGATTTTTCTCCAGCAAGCTTGGCTTTGATGTGTTCGAGGACGTCTCTCACGTCATGAGAAGGGATGAATGTTGACCATCCCGTTCCAATGCCCTGGGCACCATTGACAAGTAGCAATGGAATTATTGGACAGTAAAACTTTGGCTCAATCACCACACCGTCATCTTCTAAATAATTCAAGAGTGCATCGTCAACTTCGGGAAATAACAATCTAGCAATTGGCGACAGACGTGTAAAAATATATCGAGGAGAAGCAGCATCTTTTCCTCCAACGATGCGTGTACCGAATTGACCTCCAGGTTCCAACAGATTAATATTGTTCGACCCAACAAAATCTTGAGCCATACCCACGACTACAAACAGACAATTACAAGTAAGTTCTACCATCTTACCTAATAGAGAGATGCAATAACTAAGAACGATCACTTACTTGTTGAATGCAAAGATGCCTCGCCGTGATGGTAAGCTGTATGCTCGGCGCAGTAACCAGTCAACTGAGCAACCTTGATTTCATGCTTCAAGTTCCGTTTGAAACAAGCATATAATACCTTACGTTGCGATGGCTTTAAACCATCAACGACACTGGGTATGCTGCGAATATTATCTGCATTGGAGAAATGTATCATTTCTTTGTTTATAAAATCTTTGTAGGAAAGTTCTCCTTCGTACGAATGTCCTTCAAGAGCAAGTTTTTCATCGTACTGCGTTAGCCATTCTCTGCGTTCACCTGCTTTATCCTTTTCGAACACCAAATCTAACAAGATTCCATCCTCGTCACTTTCCCATTTGAAAGGTCGATGATGAGAAATAAAATCCCGAAAATATTCTTTGGCTTCAGCTTGAGTACTTGTACCAAGACCTTTATAGTATTTAATATTCCAATCTTTGATTTCCTGCGTCGACAGTTCATTCCTCCAAGCATCATACTCGATCAGGGAAAAAAATGTTTTTACCTCTTTCTGTTTCCCCCTCTTTTTACTTGTAGCTTTAATTAGAGGCGTAATGAATGACGATAAAAACGGCTTTTCTTCGGGACAGTCTTTGGCTGGCTTCAACAAAGACGGCCAGAAGTGGCGGAAGAAGTTAATCACAAGCCCCTTGATATGAGATCCATCAGCATCTTGATCTGTCATCAACATGACATGCCCATACCGCAGCGTGTTTCTCTCGCTTTGAGATTCATATGTCTTTTCAAAATCAAGACCTAAAATCGTACAGATCGCCTTAACCTCGGCGTTGTTGGTAAGCTGAGTTATTGTGGCATCTCTGACATTAAGAAATTTACCTCGAAGTGGGAAAACACCATGCAGTTCTCGCCCTATGATCTCCAACCCAGCCACAGCTAGCGCTTTTGCTGAATCACCTTCAGTAAGAATGAGAGTGCAGCTTGTACTTTTATCTGTACCAGCGAAGTGTGCGTCGTCTAACTTGGGAATATTAAGGAGTTGGCGCTTCGTTTTCTTTACTCCTCCAACATTTCTCAAAAGAGTAGCTTGTTGTCTACTTTGTGCAGAGCGGACTACTTGCTCTACAATTCCAAGGCCACCTTTGTCCTCTTTTAGAACCAGGTGATTCATGAATTTGTTACTCAAAGTGTAATTACTGCCAAATTCAGATGGGCTGGATGTGAGGTATTCCTTCATTTGTGAATCAAAGGTGGGATTTTCAATCAACGCATTGACAAATATACACAGATGCCTTCGAACGAGCGCCTGTGTCGCGGTTTCTGCAACTTCTGGATTATCTTTGGTGATATGTTCAGATATTTTCTTGGTAATTTGTTGTACAATCGCATTTACGTGTGTTCCACCTCTGACAGTATCCATACCATTCACAAATGACATACATTCAAAAGAGCCAGACTTTGATAACCCAATGCCAATCTCCCATCTTGAATTGATTTTTTGGAAGAGCATGGGTTTATTGTCGTCTGCATTTTGGTTCCGATATAGATGGGCATAATCTTCAAAACTCTGTACGGGCAAGATTTTTCCATTCAAAGTCACAGTGATAGTTCCTCCAGCACACCCTGCAAGATCAAAAACCCTCCTACACATTATAGCGTAATCGTCATCAGGTATTGTTCTGTTCTCCATAGTACTATCTTTTGCAAGCTTTTCCAGATCGGGTATAAAGCTGACCCTTGTGAAATCACCAGTGATGCCAGTGTCCTGTATGTCCACAACTTGGGCCTTATTCACGGTGTGCATATTATCCTGCCATACTTGTCTGTAAAACTTTTTTCTTTTTGTATCCATGGTTTCTACTTGAAATTCCTTTGAAAAAATATTGGTCAGCTTTGCTCCATAACCATGCCTACCACCAGTTAATCTCTTTTCGTTGGCATCATCAAAGTTTGAACCAGTTAAGAGGTGTCCAAAAAGCAATTCAGGTACATACATATTTTCTCTCTTGTGAATTTGTATCGGTATCCCCTTCCCATTGTTAGTAATAGATATAAAAGGCATCGAATCCTTTTTATCATTCTTCGATGAATTTCCACGGTGTATAATGACATCAATCTGTGTTGTCCGTTGTTTTGGATCATGTCGTAGACGATTATCAAACGCATTGACCAAGATCTCATCGAAGATTTTGATCAGAGCTGGATACGTTTGTACCTTTTGTTGTATCATTTTTGTCACAGTTAGAGCTTTAATACTTTCCAACGAAACCATAGAAGGAGTACCAGGAAGTTCATTGCAAGATGGCTGATCCAGAAGATATGCTTGTAACAAAGATTTCGATATTGGTGGGGGTAAAGGGTTTGGAGTCCAACATACAGATGGCTGAGATTTCTCAACAGGACCCACATACATTCCAGGCCGAAGAAGAATATGTTCTAAAGGTGTTTTACGACTGTACTGTTCCTCGATGGATAGTTCCTTTTTCACTTGGACCATACCATCATTTTGCGACAGAGGAAGATTAGCTGAGGAGAGCCATCTCGTCCCAATATGTTTGTAACCAACGTACTGGATCACATTTGTTTTTCCCACAAAAGAAAAAGACGGGGATAATGACACTGTCTGAGGCCGTTTTAAATCAAAATATGATGACTGCAATCTCGCATTTTCTTTTGAACTTCGATAATGATAGCTTCTCAATCGTCTCTTTCCAATAATTACAGGAATTCCAAGTAATATAGGCTCCTCGTTCCCTAAGGACGTCGGGCTTTCAACAAGTCGTTTCCTACCATGACCAATAAGTCGTTTCATGTGTCGAGATAAATATATTATTATCAGCAATTATTCAGAGGTTGAAGATGAATCTGCAAATCATTCATGTTTGTTCCTCGATGTTTCTATTGAGGCGAATAGATTTTACGTATGGAGTTTGAATTTGGATGTTGGATGTTGGATGTTGACTGGTACTGTAGCTGACTGTCGGGTGGTGTAGATGCCTTGCTTGGATGGATGGTCGGTGGTCAGCTACACACCCAACATACTACATGTACAACTTGAATTACGTACAGTGCAGAACAGACGCACTACACAGCACTGATCAATGGTAACCCAAGACTCTGATCATCATGATTGCACTTACGAGTGTAAATCATAAATCATGGCTCAAAGATGAAAGAACAAAATACGCAATTATTAATTAAAACTGATTCACTCTAGAGGATAAAAATAACAACGTAAAGCATAAAACATATGTATGCATCTATATTATATTTTCATGTAGAATATCTTTCTTCTTCAACGCCATATTGAGTAAATCCAACGATATCCTTTGTTTCTGCGAAGGACAAAATCATACTATCTGTCGGACTACCATTTTTTATGAGTTCTAGTGACTTTTTCATTGCCTTAATAGAAGCTGAAAGAAGAGTTAAAGGGTAGGCTGCCATTGTGTAACCTATCTTAGCAAGTTCCTCGGGTGGGAGTATTGGCGTTTCTCCATATTCAAGCATATTGGCCAATTTTGGTCCTGACACTCTTTCACAATATTCCCTCATTTGGTCCACTGTTTGGGGGGCCTCCAAAAACGTCATATCACAACCAACTTCTCGAAATGCTAAACATCGTTCTATTGCATGCTCAAAGCCATGTATTTTCAAAGAATCCGTTCTTGCCAACACCAAAGGCCCAGTCCCCTTGCCATACATATCTTCGTATTCATCCCTGGCATCACATGCCGCTTTAATTCTCATGACGGCCTCATCAAAACTTACAACAGACTTTCCGGCAACGTGCCCACATCGTTTTGGAGCAATCTGGTCTTCGATCATAATTCCAGCCATCCCTGCTCTCCCATACCCAAACAAAGTTCGTTTAACATTTAGAGCATTTCCATATCCTGTATCCCCATCAGCTATGCATGGTATGGGCCTTGTATTGCATTCTCTAGCTGCTGAGACAAGACCCTCACTGACAAAAGTTGCAGCTTTTCGCATCTCATCGTACGACAGTAGCTGAGTATCAGGAAAACCATTTGCTCCCGATACACCAAACCCTGTCAAAAATGTCGCTTCAAAGCCACTTTTCGCGACAAGTCGAGCTGACAATCCATCAAAGCAACATGGTAAGAGAATTGGTTTAGGATCATTCCTTGTTTCATCCATTTGTGATTGTAGAAGTTCCCGAAGAATAGTTGGTGGAGGAGAACTGGTGGACAAGCAGCTCCCATATGGTACGTTGTAAGAGAAGTAGAAAAATGAAATATACTTCAGAAGGACTTTCATCATCTACTGTATTGTTGTTGCTCTTATTGATGCAGGCAGATTACCACAAAACAGCAAAGTGTAGGTAAGGGAATACAATTGAGTTAGTCACTGCAACAATTGAATCAATCGATCAATATTGGTTTGGTGAGTGAGTGAGTGAGTGCGGAACAAGGAATGTAATTTTAGAGTACCTAATTACATAGAGAGAATGTTCAGTGTTTTGTGGTTTGTGGCCTGCCGTTCGGTGTCATCATCTCTCTACTCTACGGAGAGGTT
>JAAMXU010000282.1:0-43043 GCA_019693545.1 Chaetoceros muelleri | reverse complement strand
TGACTGGATATTATTTTCTGTATCCAATCTTTCCCTCAATCTATCCCCTTTGCTCACTTCTTCACCTACGTTTAGATGAGTACTAAATTGATACACCGTTAATTTTAAAAATTAATTTCAGTAAAACTTCTCTCCCATCTCCCATCCATCCCCCCCATCCTCCTTCCCTCGATTGAACAAAGTAGTCATTATATTAAAATTACCAAGTAACTCTAACGTACCTTGAACCAAAATCAATAAGATTGATAAAAAACAATAACAATACATCGATAACCAAATAATTGAAATCAAGTTCCGCGCATGAGGTGTCATGGTCGATATCAATCGATTGAGCAATCCCATAGAGCGGGACGTTGTGTGTTACCACGTCCTCGTATCGTGAAATTTAGAAAGAATGTCCTGCTTGCATGTGTAATTTTAGTGGCGTTTCTGCTGCGGATTTCGGCGGTCAGACATCTCGATAATGTACGAAATGTGGAAAGACATTCCCTTTCAGAGAGTCTAGGCGAACGAGATGAAGTCAGGAGGAGGAAGGATCTGCAAGAACGCCTTCCGGCAAGGAACAGCCGGCGGGACGGTTCTTCTGCTGTACCTGCTGCCTCTACGCATTTGGCCAAGCTGTACGATGATCCTTTTGGTGTAGACCATGAAATTTCAAAATTTCAAACCCATCACAATGATGATGAACTATTTTCGAATAATAGGCAACGCCAAGGTGATTTATTTGAAAAAACACAAGATCGGATCATTGTAGTAGCGACTATTGACGGTTCTTTCTATGGAATATCTCGTGACGATGGAAACATTATTTGGAAGTCTTCTTCATCGTCTTCCTCTCTTTCCGTCAAGGACGATGACTCGACAAAGGATGTATTGGATTCTTCTGTGTCCAGTCAATATTATGGGCAGGGGGTGGATCAGAGTGGTGGGGGTGGGGGCGGTGACGATCCGAGTAGTAAGAGTGCCACTACTTCTGCTAGGAATCGGAAAAGCAATCAATCAAGTTCTTCAAATACCAAGACAATCTTTCGTCCTCTGTTATCCACAACGACTACACGGGGAAATAATAAAACGTGGAGGACAGCAGCTGTTCCATCAATTGATGGAAGAGTCTATCTGACTCTTGGAAATGGAATCAAGGATACGGTTACAAACAACATCAAGGAATTGGTAGATAGATCGCCATTTATGGATGCTAGAGGACGGTTCTTTGTGGCACATAAACGATCTTTTGCGGTGGCATTGTCAAAATGGACTGGGGAAGTTTTGCGCACCGTGCATCCGGAAAAGGATAGCAAGGATTTTCATCTTGAGGAAAAGTATGAAAAGGAAGATGAGAGCAAGGACGTTGTGTGGATTGGTAGGATTGATTATGAGGTGACAGTGCACGATGCTAGAACAGGTGAGGTGGATGTAAAATTTTCCACGTCGGAAATTTTGAGTGTTGAGGATATGGTACAAGGCAAGGCAAGAATTGGTGAAAAACCCGTGAATCGTCATTCTCCTTCGACTGTTAATAGTGATACCAATGACAGCCTTGATGTGGATGATACTGACACTCCATATTTGAGTTTTGATGGGATCCATAAAAATAAGATTGGCAATGCAATGACTTCATGGCGGACACTTCCTGGAACGAAGAATGAAGAGGATAGTCTAATGATGAATATGGGAGGAAGTTGGCCATCTCTAAATCAACCAGCAGATTTGAATCAACCTGAAATGTCGTTGCCTGAATCAAGTATCATTTCAACACCTGGGGGGAGGTTGGCCATGAAGGATCCTGACACTGGTGAGGTAGATTGGATTGCTGATGAAATATTTGACTCTCCGATAGTATACGCATTTGAATCATCCAGTGGTACTTCACTTGGTGTTCATATTGTTCCCGATGCACCGATGCCTCACTTGTTTTCGCAAGATTATGTCAGAAATGAGATGGAACACCAATTCAATAGTGAGGAAGATCAGCGTCGTAATTACGGTTTTGACTCCGAACGTGATGATACTGTTTTTGGGTCCCATCAGAACGGAGAGCTGTTTGCTTTGCCTCTGGGAAGGCGATCATTCCGACACAGCTACGGAAGGAATGGACTTCCACATGTGCCTCTTTTATCTTCCACAATTGCCTCGTCGGCTAAAAATCTGCAAGCCAAGTTACCCCCTGTCATGAGCCATGGAGATTGGCAATATGGTTTTGAGAATGACAATAGTTACACTCGAAAAATTACTGGTGGCACAAAAAATGGAATGGATAAATCAGTAGCACGAATTGCCGTGCCTCACGCTTGTGACCAGAGTTCGAAATACTATCCTGAATGCCTGGTAGAGCAGTATGAAAATGCTGTGGGAAAGTTCATGTCGGGAGAGCAATTGGAGCATATAAACTCGATTCAGATGTCCTCCAAGTTTTCTAAAAAGAATGGACAGAGTGCTAACGGTCGATATGAAACTTTTATAAGTATAATGACCTCGTGGATTCCACCAGCGGTAGCACTAGCTTTCGTTGTGTCATTTGAAATGGGTAGGCGAGAAAGAGCACGATTTGAGGAAGCTAAAAACCAACGTAGTATGAAAGAAAATGAACTGCAGACATCAAGTGAATCACTTACATTTCGGCGTGACCTTTCTGATGAATATGCATCATCTCACAATGAGCAACCTGGTATCATTAGTGTAACAGACGAAATATTGGGATATGGCGGTCATGGCACTGTAGTATACAAAGGCAAGCTTGACGGAAGGTTTGTTGCAGTGAAAAGAATGTTGAAGGCTTACCATGCGAGTGCCGACAGAGAAATATCGCTGTTGATTGAGAGTGATGGACATCCAAACGTGGTCAGATACTTCTTGAAAGAAATTCGTGGCGACTTCGTATACTTGGCGCTAGAACTGTGTGACATGAATCTTCAAGATTTGATTGTGTCTCTCAGCAAACAAAATATGAAGCAGGGAATCATCGGACGGCAAAATCCGCGTATCATATTTCCTTCCTGCGGCATTGATCATGCATTAAGAAAGATTTTATTTGATATTGCATCAGGGGTCAAACATATTCATTCGCTTCGTATTGTACATCGCGATTTAAAGCCTGCAAATATCTTACTTGCTAAGAAATCCAATCGGACGTCGAAAGCAATATTAAACTCAGATGATGATGATGATGACGCTGTGTATAAATTATTTATGGCTGAGATGTACATCCCAAAAATATCTGATATGGGGCTGGGGAAACAGTTATGCGGACCGAGCAGTTTTGGATTGAGCACATTTAATAACTCATTGGGTACAGCTCCACCAGGAAATGAAGGTTCTACTATTGCTGGTGCAGGACCAGGAAGCGTTGGCTGGCAAGCACCGGAGGTCATGGCTCAGCGACTCTCACCGGAATCGGCAAGTATGGATACCAGCAGTGGACCAGAGTCATTCATGGAAGCCTCGCCCGTCGACGTAACTCTCTCTGGAAGAACCAGCAGATCAGTTGACATTTTTTCACTTGGATGTATATTCTATTGTACACTTTTGCCAGGTAGTCACCCTTTTGGCGAGTGGTATGAGCGTGAGGCCAATATAATGAAAAATCGTCCTGCGGTAGATGCTCTGAAAAAGTTAAGTTTCGAAGCATGGGATCTTGTAAGGGCCATGATCAATCGTAATCCAAAAGCAAGACCTTCCGCGGCACAAGTGTGTAACCATCCGTTCTTTTGGGATGCGTCGCGTCGCCTGGCATTTATCTGTGACTTCTCCGA
This sequence comes from Chaetoceros muelleri, assembly GCA_019693545.1. NCBI lineage: Eukaryota > Bacillariophyta > Thalassiosirophyceae > Chaetocerotales > Chaetocerotaceae > Chaetoceros > Chaetoceros muelleri. The sequence goes on along the minus strand of JAAMXU010000282.1, from coordinate 39,294 downwards.
TAGATTGGAATCTGATTTTGAATCAAATAGTGCAGAGTACGATTTCGAACGGTTACTGGTAGAAAGACAAGCAGCGGATGTCGTCGGAATCTCATGGGCCTCAAAAATCGATTCATGTCTTTTCAACAATATACAAAAGTTTCGTACGTATGACACATCTTCCGTCAGAGACTGTTTGAGACTCATCAGAAATAAACACCATCACTTTGACGAGTTACCTGCCGAGTTTAAGGAGACTGTGCCAACGCAAAAAGCTCTGCTCGAATACTTTCAGGCGAGATTTCCCAAACTTCTCATGCACTGCTATCTAATATGCAGAGACATCCTAAAAACTGGAGATCAACTCTCAATGAAATATAATATCCCTTGTCAAAGTACTAATTTACACACTCATGGTGGACGAAACACATGTACAAGGATAAATGAAGCAGATGGTGTAAAGGAAGTTGTCAGGGTATCATCATCTACTCCACCTCTTGCCGCTGTGATTGATGTACAACAAAGAGAAAATAATTTGGTATCATCCCTTGGAAATGAATCAGAACTTTCTGACATGCATAAGTCATTGAATCAAATAGAAACTTCTCCAGAGATCGTCAACAGCTGTCCTTTGACCTCAACGGAAACAAAAGACTACAGCTTCGCAGAAGATTTAATCATTTGGCAGGGCAGCACCGCAGCTTTAAAGCTTAATTGCAGGGGATGGATGCGTTCAGAAGAAGAATGGATCCGTAGGACCAATGAAAAAATAAAGAAAAGGAATCCACATTTAGTTAAGTGTGCAGAGGATGGCAAATATCGGACTCGTTTATGCAATCATTGGGATACTAGTCAAGGAACCTATTGTCCCATGCTGAAAAAGAACAAATGCGTATTTGCTCATGGACCAGCTGAGTTAAGAGTGAAAGAGGGAAAACGTAATAGATGGGGAAAACTTGTGGATGCAAATGGAAATAATTCCAACCCTCGACACTCTGGAGGGGAGGACACTTATGGAGCAGCTTGCCAGATTGAAAATTCAAGAAAAGTGGAAGGGAAGTGGACAGTAGACAATACTGGCGGTGCCCCAAAGAAGAAGGGCCGTGGCAAAAAATATGCAAACACGTCTTATACTAATACTAGCTCTAGATCAGGGTAATGCTAATATTTGTTATGTAAGTAGTATCACCATGTTAAAGTATTTTAACAGGTTTTTTAGGTAAACACTTTAGGAGCCCTTTTCTTCCTCTTCGAATACACGTGTGTGTAGAGGTGACAGGTGACACTCTGTTTTATTCACACGTATTATTACACGTGTGTTACCCCCGGCGATCACATCATCCTCTCATAATTCCAATATAAATAATGCAAATACTAAATCTCAATGGACCCACATCACATACCATCCGCCCAGTTGCGAGTACCGCCAAAAGTAGAAGAGAAGAACTTCAATATAAGGACTGCTTTGCATAAGTTTGCAAGTGCTGGGGATGTAGAGGCCATCAAAGTCCTCATCGAAACCAATGAGGGGATGGTAGATGTCAACATATCGGGAAAGGGGAAAAATACAGCTCTTCACAGTGCACTCAGTCACAACCAGCAGGGATTGGTGATTGATTATCTCATATCAAGAGGTGCCAATGTGAATGCTTTCAACACCAAGGGATATAACTTACTAATTTCAGCCGTTATTTACTGTCAGCCGGGCACTCAGGCACTTGAAAAATTAATCAGATCCGGTGCCGATTGGCGTACAAAGTTTAGAAGAGGGAAATTCAGTGGGTTGACGTTGATGGATGTCGCGACTCAATGCAAAAATATGGAAGCGTTAGAATTGATTCATCGATTGGAGGATTTTCAGAATGATGGCGACGTGAAAAGTAACAGTGACAAGCTGAATCATGATGCATTCCCAATCAGTCTCTTGGAAAGGAACCACAGTAATATATGCCCTCTATGTAATCGTGCCGTCAAGTTTCCCACAAAAATGAGCTTTATTTTGAGTGACCAGGCCGAGGCAGAGAAGAAGCTAGTAGACAACTCTACAAGGTTAAGTGTCGAAACAAGAAGAGATAAGAGTGCACAAGACACCAAAGAAATTTATACTTGTCGAAAATACCTCGATGAATTGTTAGGCTATTCTCAAGGAAAAGTGTATCAAGAACTATGCCGTATTGAATATCATGGTGTTGGCAATAAGAATAAACTTCGAAAAGAGATATCGGAGAGTTTCTCTATTTTACATGCAGTTCAAGATTGCTGTCTAGAGCTGCATACATCCAAGCCACTGTCAACCAGGCGTGAAGTTGCGACATCGACCACCTTGAAATTGGAAAATGTATTTCTAACAGATTTGTGTTCTGGAAAAAGTTTGACCACAGTGCTATGTGGTGCTTTATTTCCAACAGCGCAGGGGGGCAACAATAATTTCCTAGCAGTGGATCGGCTTCCATTGCATTTAGTTCCTCATTTTATGACATGTACAAATACTCACTATCTATCAAGAGATATAATGAGCAAGGATTTCTTGAATGAAATAACAAGCGAAATTAATCGGCAGACATTGAAAGGTCGAACGACAGTGTTAGTTGGGATGCATTTATGTGGCATTCTTTCCGAAAGAGCCATAGATCTGTTCTTAAGTATACCCTCCATCAAAGCGTTGGTTCTATCACCGTGTTGCCTGCCAAAGTTGCGTAAAGGAGTATCTGGGTTTGACAAATTTAAAAGGAACTCGGAAGATACGATATACTTTTCATGGTGCAAATACTTGAAATGGAAGATTGAGGTTGGTTTAGACACGAAGGATACCATCAGTGTTCGTTGCTATCTTGACCCTCATGTTCATTCAATTAAAAATTCCATCATTACCGCCACACGACGGTAACGATGTGTTTTATAATAATTACTTTCATAAATTATAATTGCATGCAGGATTATAAGAACTAAAGAGATACTTCTTTTAATGCAAGTTTCACGTCATCCAAAGTGATAAGCAAATCGTCTATTCCACCTCCGGCATTTCTGGTTCTTGCCAATGCAATACTACCAGCACACCTTACTAGCCCTGCAATATCGGCACCACTGAAGCCATCAGTTGCAACAGCAAGATCAAACTTTCGATTTGGCAAGGGTGAAACCTGCTTCAATATCTTTTTCACCTTGTCACGTTTGCGCATAGAAGAGACATCTTGGATTTGACCTTGATCATATTCATCGCCCGATAGATTTTCTTTGTATTTCACACCATCGATTGCACAGCACAGTGGTTTACTCAATCGACCTTTCTTTCTCAAGGCGTTAAAATGAATATTTAATATTTCTCTCCTTCCTTCAGTATCAGGTTTGGGGACAAGAATTTGAACTTCAAGTCTCCCAGGACGCAACAGCGCTGGATCCAATAGTTCACGCCGGTTGGTCATACCAATCAATAACACGTTGGGTATGGCGTTGACTCCATCCAGTTTTGCAAGAATTTGATTTACAGCCGAACTCCTAGTCGCCTCACCAGAATCTTCCGCGGAAGTACGCTTCCGAAAAACAGCATCTATTTCGTCAATCACAATCACATGTAGCGCACTCTTTGTAGCATCTCCATTACACGCTGCAAGCTCCGCCTCTGCATCTGCAAATAACTGACGAATAAGCTTCTCACTAGACCCAACCCACCTATCAAGAAGCTCCGGTGCACTCAAAATCTTGGGTGACCTCGCTCGAAGTGCTCTGGATATTTCACGAGCCAGAGCAGTCTTTCCACATCCCGGTGGACCATACAACAAAAGCCCTCTGACGGGAGTCAATCCAAGAAGTGCCAATTCATCAGCTTCAAGTGCTGCCTGCGTAAGTTCTCCCTCCGTCCTGCTTTCCAAACTACCATCAGATTCTGGCGATGATACCAGAACAGAATCTTCATCCACTGGGCGTATCACCCGTCCATCCAAGACACGTCTTACAATGACATCAATTTGTTGATTCAAACCACCCACTGCACTCTTGAAATCACTGGTAAAGGCTTCATTTCTTTTTTTCCCACCTAGATTCATGGCCAAGTTTCCCATTAATGCATCCTTTTCACCCGAGGAGGACAAGCCATTGCCACTGATTGCTCCCTTATCATCATTTGTACTTTCCACATATCGAAACATTTTTATTGGATCCCAATGTATGGTGGACAACTTCATTTCTCCTCCCCTACCATTACTACTAGTAGTAGTACCGACCTTATCTACAGAAGAATCACCCACAACACCACCTCCCTCTAACAAAACATCCACACGTTCTTCCTTCCTACCCGACAAGGAAATTTCCAAGACAGCACAGGGTCCCATATCCATAGCTTGATACTTTCTTTCCGTCCCTCCAAATTGCACCCAACATGGCACATGCTCATCTTTTGTCGCCTTGATGCAAGTCTGCTCACCAACTCTACGAGGAGGACGACTGGAAGCACTACTACTACTACTACTACTACTAGACCGCAAAAGACGATATCTTGAAACACCACCATATAACAATTTACCAAACACAATAGACCCAGTACTTTCCACCATGGAATGCCTCAGTTCTGCCCCACTTGGAAACAGGATCAATTTACAAGAAATCCTACTCAAAAAATCTCTACGACTACTACCAGTCCCTAACAATTGAACAAGATCCTCATTTTCTGGTACCATGTCATTGGCATGATGCCATAGATTAGACGTCAAATCTACCACCAAGGGAACAGGTGTGGATTTCAACCAACGAAGCCAGGAAACAGCCTCATCTCTTTCCAAACCCGTCACTGCATCTGGCAAAGTCATGGCCATTTGATCCAGAGCTGCCTTGAGTGCAAAGGAGGAGGCATCATCAATCCAATTGGTAGCAGAAGACCCCTGTGCTCCCCCACCTTTTCCCTTTGCATCTCTCTTTAATTCACTTTGATAAAGTGTTTTGACGGATAATTCAGATATTAATTTGAAAATAGGTGGAAGATTTGTGGTCGTTGAGGCCACGGTGTTACTTTCTGCATTTACAGTAGTATCTTCATCAGTAGCCTGACTGGTACCAGTACCAGTACTAATGTTAGTACTACTACTACTTCCACTACAATCGTCATGGTCAGAACCACTCCAAAGCATCGTCACTGAATTCCTCGCAAACATGTCATTACTTATCCGATAGTTTGCCTTGTACAATCCAAAGGGTTGTGGTTGTGTACTACTCACTGCAACATGGCAGTATCTTTGTCTTGTTGTCTCTAATGCGGCTGATGAAAATGCCGATAAAGGGCCTAACAATGAACAAGAAGAAGAAGAAGAAGAAGGTAGTCGTACACTAGTAAAGGCCAACACGGTGGATGGCCCATTTCCTCTCCCCTCAATGGACAAACAAATGGCAAAAAAAGATACAGCCCCTGCAACTCGTATTCTGGTCATGATTATATATATTATGTGTTCGTTCGTTCAAAAAGTGGAATGAATCAAGAAAGTGTAAAGTGTATGTATCCTGTCTGTCGGTGTCGTGTTTGTTGCTACTGTACCACACGTACATACATACTATATTGTCACGTAGGGTACCCGGTACTGTAATAGCTGTAATACTACTCTCTCTGCTTTGCTCAACATCATTTTCTCTCGATCAATCAATCAATCAATCAATCGATGTTTGCATGGAGACATCACAAACGCATTAATCTATATTTAGTGCATGAATACGTTTCACAAAGTACACAACAAACAGATAATTGCCTGTAGAGAATGTGCGAGGAACCATGCGGTTTCCAATTGCTGCTGCTGCTGCTGCTACTATTAGTACTAGCTCCATTGTTTTTTTCAATAAATTACGACGACGACAGGTGCCAGTAGTACGACTACTAGGAGTGGTAGTACTGTTAGTAATAACAATGCTACTACTGGTGTTACTATCGGTACATAATTCTTCATCCTTGATGACTTCTTCTTTCAGTCCAATGATTCATGTACAACAAAAAACATCCACATTTATAATAGATGAAGAATTACTAGTAGTAGACGGTTATAACAATCATTCTTTGAGGAGTAGTAATGTTACTAGTGGTGCTACTACTACGGTTGTTGAAACGGAGAATACTACTAGTACTAGTAGAATAGCAGGAGGAGGAGATAACGATGATGTGCTTCTTCTTCGTGATGGTGATCTGGGCGAGGATCATAACACCAGTGTTGCTGCTGCTATCTCGTATAATAGTAGTATCAGTACTCCTTTACAAAAAAAGGTCAGGACAATCTTGCTCTCCTCTACAACCACGACCACAGGTAATAACAATACTACTACTACTACTACTACTACTACTACTAGTAGTAGTTATAAGAGTGCCAACAACAACCTTCTTACACTGCAGCAGCTACCATTGCCTCCCCATACACTTGGGGCAATCATACACTTGGGAAAGACAGGTGGAAGCTCAATATCTACTCTGTTACGATATGGTTGTCACTCTTTTCGTCCCAAACCTTGCGACGATTTCATGAAACGACTTGTTCATGATTATGAACCTCCCTTGATCGAGTCTGTTGTATCAAAACTTACCACCTATTATCACATTCCAGATTTTGAAAATGGATCCTTGTTTCGTGCCATGATATCCCAGAAACAACAATATGAATTTGTAATATATACCTTGAGAGATCCATTGGATAGGGTCATTTCAAGTTATCTCTATACTCATCCAGAAAATGAAATCATTCACTCCTTTCAACGATATTCCAAAACATTGCAATATCATAAAAAGTTACAAGAGTTGAAAAGTGTGGAGGCTGTGTTTGAAATGCGTGAGAAAAAGTATCGAGAACGACACAAGGAGAAAATAGCCTTATTTTCTACGTGTTTTCCCACTTTGGAGTCATTTAGTAGTAGGATTGCGGTTGTTGTCAATGAGACGACTGTGGTGGACAGAGGTGATTCAATATTTCATCTTGTTCAAAATACATCATGTGTGAAAACAATTCAACAACAACAACAACAAGAGAATTTTCGACGACATGATTCAGATGGAAAACTACTGCAAACAATTTTATCACACTTTTATTGGGATTTGACAAGGATTCAACAATCCTTGGCAGTGAATGCTACCACTAACAATATGACAGTCATGACCATTAGGACAGAACATTTGACAAAGGACTGGATAAGTGTCAATCAGTATTTAGGTGGTCCTCAAATGAAAACAGAAACGATACCATTGCCAGTTCAACACTTGAGAGATTCTGCGACTGTCGATTATCGTGTGAAAAGAAAATTGAGTGAAGGGGGGAGAAGAAATTTATGTATGGCTTTGGAGAAGGAATATAGTTATTATTTCAATCTTTTGAGCAAATCTGTCAACTTGGATACAGGGGATATTCTTGAGAGTTTGGAACTGTCCAAGGTGAATTGCCCATGGTTGAATCTTTCTTTGCCTACACACTGTAAAAAATAAAATGATGCCATGGACGAGATCTGATGGCACAAACGCGTCGTATCGTCCTACTGTACACGCAGTATGAACTGTTGGTACTACAGTACTACTGTAAATGTACGTACTCGTACTACCTACTATTATTTTCTCAAGTGGAGAAGGGTGAGGTGTGAGGTCACTAGTGTACTTGTTAGTTAGTTGCAAGGGTACTAGTACACGATGACTAATTTTGTTACTATTATTTTGTACATATTATTCAACAGAATTAACACTCCTCGACAATAGCAGTGCTTTGTTGTATCTCTCTTTTTCTGTTTATCTTTCACAAGTGAGGATAGTTTCAATACTCTAATCGACACAATGATGTGCAAACGGAAAAACATATTCCTGATGGCGGTGGTCGCTTTCCTCATGACGTCTACCCATGCCTTCCAATTATTCCCCACTGTACCACCACTACTTGTACATTCCTCCAGCAGCACACAATCATCATCCCAAAGAAAGCACTCGTCCTCTCACATCACCAAAGAAACTGTCCATCCCATCATCAGTGCTGCTACTCCTACTGCTGCTGCTACTGCAGCTTCGAATCTCCTTCTCATCGCACCACCCTCTATTGCAAATGCATTCGATACACTGGATGACGTGGAAGTGGCAGAACTTCCTCCCGTTTACGTCCCCATCTTATTTGCCATTGGAATCATGATTGGTGTCGGAGTCCTGACAAGTTCTCTCGGAGACGTGTACACCGAGGAGGCAAGTTTGGGCTTAATGAGCGGAGCAAAAGCAAAGAAGGAAAGGGAGAGAAGTCGGTCCTCTTATTTTAAGAAGTCGGATTGAACGATCACAAAGCAGAGTGGATGCATGCAATAAAAACCACGCACTATACATTATACTGAATGAGGTAAAGCTATATTAAAACACTAGTAGTATTTTCAAACAGTCTGTCTATAAACAATAGTCAACAGTACAGCAGCAAGCACACATTCCATTCATCTATACTCATGTCATTGATTTTCGTCATGATAACAAATACCGCATTCCAAGAACTCTAACTCTGTCGTCAAAATCTTTGCTTGTAATGTGCGTATCAAACTGATAAAATGGATTCATACTCAATTTGACATAAAGCTCGTACACCTCCATAAAAAATTGCTTCAGCACATCATCCCCTTTACCGCTATGAAGCACCATGAACTTGACGTGGGAGGCTGTTAAAAACACACTGACCATTTGATGATTCACTTTATCTACTGTTTTGAGGTACATTTGCGGATATGTAAATGCGAATTTGTCGACTAAATCCAGTGCGGAATGCATTACGAAATAGTTTTGTCGGGTGATGGAGTCAGATGTGGGCTTTTGATTCGATATGAACTCGGAAGAGTACAGCGGTTCGTTTCTTCCAACAATTAGGAATAGAAGTGGAGATTCTTGTTTGTTCATGTCGGTTGAAATGTAGTAGTTTAGGAATGCACTTCAAATAATTAGTTGTATCTTCCTTCAATCAAAAATCAAACAGCGCATCACTTATTTTTCATATAAACAACTGTGTTTTGTATTTATTTTATTAGCTTATTCCCCGTATTATTTTTTGTAGTGTACAGTACTGTAGGAGGAGTACCAGTAGATTACCGGTAATACAGTGCTCTCTCTAGCTAGTAGAGCTAGTTAGTAGAGCTACAGTAGTCGCGTCGGGTGTGTACTCGGTACTGCTCTTGGTATTACGATACGTTACACTACTACTACTTCTACTACTGTACTTTCTACAGAGAATACGGAGTACACTGTGCATGCCCGCCCCACCGCATCATGATATACTGTCATAACATCAGCACCCCATGTACGACAAGGCGTTGGTCATGAGAAAATAAAATGGTCACTTCAACCAATTATTATCACGAGGAGGCAAATGCTGAACAACATGCCAATCATCATCAGCCACAACATTCAAACGATACCAACGATGAACATCAAAGAGAAGAAGGAGATCATGATTCCAAATATTTTTCGACTGAAAATCAAATTCCTCGAAATCCAATCGACTTCCTTCGACAAGAAGCTACTAGACTGGAATACAGTGCTAAACGATTGAGAGAACTTGCCAATATGTTAGAGAGCAGGGCCATTGCCCCTTCTCCTTCTTCTTTGAATTATTCTCATGCATTCTACTTGAACAATGGCCATGTGTCTTCTATGCAACAGCAACAACAACAACAACGGCATCAACAACAATTGGTAGTAGACCACGACGAGTACTTGGGTTGTTCTCCTTACGAGGCGGCACCTTTGGATGAAAATGGGATTCCTAAATACAAGGGAAAGAAGAGAGGTCGCAAACCTAAGAAAAGAGTCCGGAGAAGGAATCCAAATGCAAAGAAAAGGTCGCACACTGCTTATACTTTGGTAAGTTTGTAGTACTCGTATTACTTAGTATTGACGTATGTGTGTGTATGTATGTACTGTACATAGTACTAGCTAGAGTAGTGCATGAAAGTGCTGGTCTCGTCTCTGGTCTCTGTGGTGTGAAACTGACAGAATAAAACTGACTGCTACTGCTGCTGCTGCAATGGCATACACTTTTTGAAAATGTTGTTTTTATAAAAGTTTGTACAAGAAATGTATCCAAAACTAAAGCAGGAATACGAAGAATTACTACTTAATCAGCCACCGCCACAACCACAACATCAACCAAACCACGATGGGCAGCATCATCATGAGAAAGAAGAACAATTGGACGATGAAATGGATGGATCCGTCGCAATGTCAACCAATCCATTTCAGTCCAAAAATATAATATCCATGATTGCCAAACAATGGCAGGAAAAACTACCTCATGAAAAGGAGGAATGGAAAAGAAAAGCCTCAATGTTGACGGAAGAATCAGAAGAGAATCAGCAGCAGCAAGATGACGAACATTCTGTTGATTCAGAAGAAGAAGGAAAAGAAGATGAATCGATTGCAGTGGCAACTGTTGCTGCAGCTGTAGCTGCTGCTGCCCGTCATGGAGGTGGTAGGACCTCCGTAGAAGATGTTTCCAGGTTGGTAGTTGCATCACAAGAAATGAACGAAAAGGATCAAGAGGGTCAAAACAATGAAAAAGAAGGGAGGTTTGCTGTTCCTTGAAGGAATGTTATACCTTTCCTACGATGATCATAATGTGTACAAATACTACAAATTACTGCTTACCAACAACTGCATGTAGCCAGCAAATTAGAACTTGCAATGAAGGATTGGTATTTACTCAATGATATTATCAATCCATGTAATATACAGTACTTATCCATTTTAATCATGTCGATGAAATATATATAGAGATTATGCTTACTGCTTCTGAATGAAGCTCCACAGAGAATGATGTAGGACATCATGACATTTAACAGAATTCATTGCTTGGTAAGACAAAAATGTTGTCTACACACATACGCCACAAGTCTCCTTACAAGCACTGCTCACATCACTGCGTCCACAATATCTATTGGTGCGGATATCGATCTTGTCTGGCTTAGCAGTGAACCAGGCACAGCCTTGAGTATTCCCATTGTTCAAGACAAATGTGAAGGTTGGATCGTCCCTGCATGAACCCTCACATACGCCACAGGTCTCCCTACAAGCACTGCTCACATCACTACGTCCACAATACCTGGAGATACGGAGAGATGCCTTGTCTGGTCGGGCAGTGAACCAGGCACAGTCCTGTGTATTCCCATTGTCCAAGACAAATGTGAAGGTTGGATCATCCCTGCATGAATTTACACATGTGTCACAAGTCTCCCTACAAGCGCTGCTCACATCACTGCGTCCACAATACCTAGAGATACGGGCAAATGCCTTATCTGGGTTGGCAGTAAACCAAGCACAGTCTTGTGTATTGCCATTGTTCAACACAAAAGTAAAGGTTGAGTCGTCATCGCACGATTCCTCTGTGGTGGTCCCCCCACCACAGACACAGCATGCTTGGTTCGCTACCTCTCCACTTGGACCTGGGTAACTATCACCATGTTGGTCACACCTACTTCCGATTTCTTCATACCAATCACAACCATCACCATACTCATCAACCCATCCGGGCGTATCATCACACTTTGGAGGTGGTGTCACAGTACCTCCTCCACATTCGCAGCAAGCCTCGTTTGCTGTCAAACCATTGGTTCCTGCAAAGGAATCCCCAAAGCTGTCACAGCGATCAGCCCTAGCTCCGTACCAGGCACAGTCATCACCAAAAGCATCAAACCAATAGGGAACATTAAAGCACTGTGCAGTTGGACTCGCCGACTTTGTAGGGGAGGCCGTAGGAGACGGTGTTGCGGCTGGTGTTGGACGCGATGTGAAACCACCACAATACGATGGGAGATTTGTCGAGTCGTTACAAATTATATCTACAATCCATTCCCTTTGAGCAAAAATCTTTGAATAGACACCTGGTGATAGCAATTTCAAATGACATGAGTCAAAAACATAAAGTAAGTGCTTCTGCTTACAAGCAAACAATAACTGATATCTGTGGTGTCCTGCTGCGGAATGTCACTCACCTGGAAAGCCCGTCTGAGCACACCCGTTTCCCCACGAAACAACTCCCACAAGGACCTTGTTATTTGCATCATATATAGGTCCACCACTATCACCCTGACAGGAATCCTGTCCTGGATCAGCCGCGCAAAACATATTGCTAGTAATACCACCTGAATAGTTGCTGTTGCAAGTACTTTGAGGCACAAAGTTTACTTCCACATGCTGCAATCTTCCAGGATAATAACCTCCAAAACTTGGACTTTGATTACCAAATCCAATTGCCCATAGAGGCGAGTTGGAATTGTATGTGTTGACAACACCACCAAGGTCCATGTCGACTGGAGTGGCAGATGCAGACGAAGCAAGTTTCACTAGGGCAAAATCATTATCTTGTGAGAAACTATTGTAGTTGGGGTGACTTATCGTTTTGAGGGTGTTGATAACCTGAGATGGCTGTCCGCAGTTACCATTACTTGAATAGTCGGTTTCATCATGGCAAATAGCTCCAATCTCAAAGGCAGGAAAGTCACCTTCTGTCACACAATGAGCAGCGGTCAACACCCATTCTTTCGCCACTAACATGCCACCACATCCTAGTATGACATAGCAGCAGTAGTAGTAGATAGGTAGTAGTAGAATTGATCATGATGCATCATAAGACATCAGCAGTAGCAACAGGAGCGAGGAAACCACCAAGAGGAGGAGCGACACGACAAGGAAAGGCAGCCCCACCAAGCAGAACATGTAAAAGAAAGAGCAATTCGTATGTCGTGTCAGTGGGATGAAACAAGAATACGAAAGGAATAGAATGGAATGAAACGAAGGAACGAATATCAGTATCATTAGTACCAGGACTCGTCATCTATGAGGAAAGACAATACTACGTCGTCATCATGATGTAAAAATCGATGCATCGATCGTAGAGTATCAATCAACAAGCAGCAACGTACCTCCCCAATCAGTGCCTCTCCTAGCCTTTGCAAACCATGGGTATGTACCAAATGGAACGTCTGTGCCTCCAATAATTCTTCCCTCGATGCCACCACCATTACTAGTAGTAGTATCTGGTGCATCTACTGCTGCTGTTTGAGCAATTGTGCTCTTTATGATGAAGAAAACAAGATATGCTGCGACGACACGAATCATGTGCGTAACCTTGAATAGCTATTACCACTGTATGCTGGTACTCTTAAACTTGTTTTATGAGGAGGAAAGAACCTGAAACACGACGATGGATCACACCCCAACACCAGAGGAATAGGTACCTGTACTATTGTTTAGTCTTTTATTACTGGACTGATGACATGAAAATAAATGAAATATTACGAGTTACTGTACGACAACTGTCACCCTTTCCCAGTCGATGGATGTTTGTATCCTCTGTCTCTCTGTAATCTTTATCTGTACTTTGGACTAATAAGTTTATTGTGGAACCGTCAATAAATGCTATTTTATCCTGATATCAGAGACATTTCGATCAATATTGGGTGATCAAAGCCGTTGAATCGATATTTTATTCACTCACATTTTGTCTCGGGATGAGGAGGAGGATCGGAGAGGGCCATTATTACTGTCCGGTGTCTATCACGGGTGGTACGTACATACATGTCCTGTACACCCCAATAGGTAGAAATACCCTACCTATCATGGCAGAAATTTATTTTTATGAAATATTACTCCACACAAAGCCACATGCCAGCAAGCAATCTAATCACACAACACAAAAATAAAACATAAAACCGTACACTACTCACTCACTTCCACACGCAAGTACGTACACTACACTACCTTGGTATCAACTGTATGTACCACACATCTCATTTTGAATATATATTTCATCTGTAAATAAATCACACACAATACAGTGCAGTCAAAAGTAAAAACAAACATGTCCTCTATTAAAAGAGACGCAATTAAAAAGAAATGGGAAGACACGGATTTCCCACTTGTATGCGAAACTTGTCTGGGTGACAACCCCTATCTCCGCATGACCGCCGAACCCCACGGCAAAAAGTGCAGAATTTGCAATACGCCCTTTACAGTCTTCGCCTGGCAGGCCGGGACCAAGGGCAGGTTGAAACGAGTGGAAATTTGCAAAAGCTGTGCCAGGGCCAAAAACGTATGTCAAGTTTGCATATACGATTTAGACTATGGACTGCCCGTCGCTGTGAGGGATAAAATCTTACGAGAGGAAGGCGGCGGGACTCAACAGGGAGGAGGAGGATCGACCTTGGCCACGGCGATACCGCAGAGCGATGCGAATCGTTCTTGGTTCAATGCGCAACAGGCGAGGATGATTGAAAATGGGGAGCTGGATCACAATGTCAGTTCCGCCGCACATGCCAAGCTTTCCAGTGTGGCCAGGATGGAACCACGGTACGAACGGAATTTGCCCAAGTTGTGTAGTTTTTTTGCCAAGGGAGAATGCAATCGTGGCGCCAATTGTCCCTTTCGACATGAAATGCCCAGGGATCGAAATGATCCTTTTTCCAAGCAAAATACAAAAGATCGTTTTTATGGAACCAATGATCCTGTTGCAAAAAAGATGATTTGGAGGAGACATCAAATAGAACAAGCACAAAAGAAGGCGGAAGCGATCAAAGATGAACAAGATGGAGATGAAAGGGCGATTGCGACTTGCTATGTATGCTTTGATACCAAAGATGACACAACAAAAAATATCCAAATATCGGAACAAGATTTAAGAGATTATTTTTATTCTCATGGGGAAATTGCATCTGTGAGAATGCACCAAGACAAAGGTGCTTTCATTGAATATACGACTGGAGAAGCTGCTGAGTTGGCCATTCATACCATGGACAAGCAAAAGATTTGTGGGAGAAAAATACTTGTGACATGGGCCAGGCAACCAAAGAGGGGCAATTCTCGATATGGGATATTGGATGGTGCAGTGGCAGTGGGTGGACAAGACGGAGGAGATGCACGGGAGGGTGAGGGTCCTCTTCAACCCATGGCACCACCTGGTTCGACTGCCAATAATAATAAGAAAGACAATGTCAGCAGCAAGGATAAGAATGATCACGTAGCCACTTGTTTGCCCGTGGGATTCACACCTTCGGCGCAAGTGGCAGCTGCTGCGAAAGCAAGGGCTATCACAATGTCGGGATTGGCAAATACGGGTTTGGCCGCACCGAAACCGGGAGGTGGGGCCATTCGTAGAGTGGGAGCAGCAGGAATTAGAGGAGCTGCTCCCAAACCGTATTATCCCAGTGCGGATCCGAATCGGTTGGGGACTGCTACCAAGTAGTAATGTACTAACTAGCTATGAGGGAGGGAGGGAGGGAGGGAGATGCACTAGCCATATCTACCAGCATCATGACAGGTCAGCAGTACATTAGTACTTACTAGTTTCTTATTGTTATTGTACATTCTACTATTGTTATGTCTCTTTAGAGCGCAGACTTGTAAATGTATGCATATATCATATATACAGTACTGTACTAGTATATTCAATTCCATCTTCAATGGTGATCAATGACTGGGTCATAACCCACATTTTTGGAAGCTCCCGATACTCCAAAGTCACTGTAATCTGACAAAACGAAAAACCCAGTAGATGCGGCTAGAGACGACAGCAAGACTCCAATGGTCTTGATTCTGGCATTGGATCCATTGAAGGTAACACGCGTTTGTAACATTCCAGCCAGCGCCCCCAATACTCCTCCAACCACAATTAGTATGATTTCGTCTTCTTGAAACACGGGGTGGAGTAGATTTTCAAAACTTTTTGGTGTTAGTTTTTTCAATCTTCTGGACAGTGTATCTTCAATGTCCAAATGTTCTCTCACATATTTATGAATTTCTTCATGTTCATCAGGACTCGATGCTACATTCCGTATGGCCTGCATGGCTGCTCTTAAAACCTTCTCTGGTAGGGGGTAAGGTAACTGCCTGCGCAAGAATTCAAATAATTCTTGTTCATTTTGATTGGCCAGAGCATCCAAAAGCATGGGAGATGACAACACTCTAGATTCCATAAAGTGAGCAAACTCTTCCGACACTTCCTTCTGTCGGCTTTCAAAAAGTCCTTGGACCGTCAAAGGTCCCAATTCGACAGGATCTGCAGGTTCAAACAACAGCTTGATTGCAATCCAATTGGTGACGTATCCAACCAAGGAACCAGCCACAGGCAAGGTCCAAGCCTTGGGTTTGACTGCCCACAAAACCATTTGTGCCAATCCAAGTAAAAATCCAAATCCAAATCCTGATTCGATTAGAAATTTTAATTCCACCCTACCAACCTTTTGGAAGAGCTCCACCAAGACTACTTTATCCCGTACAAAAGCATTCAGTACGACCGAGGGTAGATCCAACACCTCATCAATCTCCATTTGCAACTGACGAACAACTCGAGTTAATATCATTGGTAGAAACGGTTTTAAAACCATGGCCCAATATGCCCCACAATCATCTTTGACAGCTTGGACTACTGCATCTGTCATGAGATTAGCAAAAACGTTTGCATCTAAATTGCCAAAAGCTTCCCTTAAACTGAGAAGATCTCGAGTGACAATATCCACCAAGCGCAGTGCCATTTTTTCTGTTCGAGCTGGCACAACACCCTGCCATCCAAAGATTCCATAAGGTGCATTGGGGAATCTCTGTATGGAAGATCCTTGATATTCTAGTGGATAGAATAACATTTGTACTCCCATGTAATTTGTAGATATGCCTACAAATGCTGCAACCGTGGGTATGGTTAGAAATTCAATTGGGTTGGATTTTATTGTATTGTATACCCTCTGATAGAAAGAAGAATTGTTCTGGACAGTTTTAATTTTAGCGACGACAGATGCATCATTGTAATTCTGCCGAATCCAAGAAGACGTCTTTTTGCTGCATGATTGCATTCTTGTAAAATTCCATGCTTTGTTTATAGTACCTTGAGGCTGAAAGGATGATGCAAGAAGTTTTCGATAATGAATAGACCACATTGTTGTACTACTAATGAAACGCACCACAATCAAGAATCATGTGGGCAGAAGATTTCTTCAACAATGTATATTTTATCCGTGGGTAGGGAACAAAAGAAAACGTCTACTACTACTAGCTACAGAGAGTGTTCAGTTATTACATTTACAATCAAAATATATAGCACAAGTTTCTTGGCAGAACAAAGCACATTGGTACTGTACTGATAACTGCACAGAAAATATCAGCACTTTTTGACGAAAAAACAATCAGCAACGGCATCCTCCTACCTTCTCTCTCCATAAAAAATTGTGAGGCCAGGACTACGTGTACACACACTGTAGACGGACAGAGTGCGAGACAGCAGTTGTACAGTGTAGTAGTCTATACTACTGTACGCTACAATGTATTGGACACTAAATAACTGTTGCGGTGCACTTTGTACCTACACTACCGTAATTTCGAAACGCAGAGCAGCAGGGCACATAACTCTATCGAGAGCACAGAGGCAAACAAACAAGGACAGCTCATAATCCGTCCGTCTGTCTTAATAGTACATATATCATGATGAGATCAGTGAGTCTTTTCCGTTCCTCATTATACGGAACAATGCAAAGGTCCCTTCAATCCATGGCCACTTTTTCATCAGCATCACTGCTGCCTCCGAGGCAACCGACAGCGTTGAAAACAAGAACGACGGGTAGACAGCATAGTGATCATGTTGTTGCAGACAAACAAGATGCTGTCCTCTTGTCGTCTGCCAAATCTGCGTTGCTCAAACAAATTCTTGGCGAACAAAATAAGCTCAACGATATTATTACTTCTATTCAACGATTGAGTGTCAATCGGATCAATCAAACTCAAAATATCCAACAACAAAAGACGACGTCTGAAAAAGTAGAAAATGCAGTGATTCGCTTCCCGGATAGCTTTGTTGGTGGGTTCCAGGTTTTGAACCGTAATGGGAGAGTCCCAAGGAGGGCCAACCACGGAAAGCGACCTGTTTGCAGAGCAGGAAGGAGGCATAAGAGAAGAAAATGGGGAAATCACAAGAGATAAAAATGAGCATTTGACGTATTTTAAAAATTTGTCGGGAGCACTTGAGTCTTTCTACAAGGTCTGTCTATAGAAACAAAAAGATGCTTCACATAATAATAACCAAGATGGATATATATATGAAAATAAAATTGAAGTGAATCGCTTCAAGCTTTTTTTGAATAGTCTTACATTCCTGCAGATTTCTTGAGAGATCTTTCTTTGCGATGATGGTTTGCAATTTTTGCCTTGTTATCGTTCTTTCGTCGCTTTTGAAGTTTGGACATTTCTTCCGATGTTTTTTTGGATGTAGAACCATTGTTGCCTCCTTTCTTGACCTGTGTTTGACTATCACTTGCTTCCTTGTCACCGCCCCTCTTTTTAGATTTGGGGAATGGCAAGTATTTACCATCGGGTCCAATGATGCGTCCTCCCTTTCCCTTGTCAGGTCCTCTGTATTTTTTCTCGCCACTCCCACTCCCACCGTCATCATTCTCATCATCGTCGTTGTAGTCCTTGTCGTCGTCACCACCACCATCATTCTTCCCATCGCGTCCCTTGTTCTTCTTGCGCTGCTGATTGGTATTTCTATTCTCATTCCAAAAGAGACGATCTGCTTCCAATTCTCTCGTAACTTTGTTGTAGGCCTTGATGGCATCATAATCCGCATCGTACAATCCATTGTCCATGCCTCCCACTCCATCTTCTCCCTCACCAATACCATCATACTGATCATCATACTCATCATTGTATTCACCACCCATGGCCGCTGATAAGAGGAATGCCTCATTCTCTTGTTGGATTTGAATTTCCTTCAAATGTGCCCTCTGTATCTCCCTGGCTTCCAAATCCTCCTCGGTTTCCATCGTGGCATCGTATCGCTCTTTCCCTCCCTTTCTTCTGGAAGGTAGTTTTGGATCCAACGCTTTTAATCGTGGATGTATAGCAGAAGAACTACTATTGGGATTTGATTGCAATTCAACAAGTGCCAAAGCAGTACGTTCTACATCATGATCGTAACAGACTAAAGCTGCTTCTAGGTATCCCTCACCGTAGGATGGGAAGAGTTCATGAATTTTTGATACTAGCCGACTTTGATACAATCCTCTAGTAGATTGAGCATGATTATGATTGGATAGGGAGATTTTGTTTGGTATCGATGAAGTGGATGATTTACTTTTGGAATATTGTCCATCATCCAACTTGGATTCTGTCTTTGTTGTGGTGGTGGTGGTGTGAGATGCGTTGTAATTGTCTCGAGATAGTATTGTACGAGGCGACGATTCCAGCATGTGAAGTACATATTCCTTTTGTGAAAGTACCTGGTCGGAAAAAGTAGACTCTATTAGACTTTTCAGGGTATGACTTGGTTTTTGGAAAAGTAAGTTCAATTCCTCTTGCCATTGGAGTAAATCACCCAAACAAGTCGAGTCCTGTCCTTGTTCCGTGGATATTAATTGAATGGTGGTCATGACGGACTGTATGGCATCATCTTCATCATTGTCATCACAATTTGAAATAGATGGAATGATGAGGCCATGGCACAAAAGAGAGGAGAGAGTACCAAGGAGACAATCTCGTAACTCTGGACTGAGTATAGAATGGACCTGACAAACGGCATCGTATAAAAATGCAATATGGGAACACAAGGTGGGACTAAACCCTAACCGACAGCACCTCATGGCAATCGTGTCTTCGTCGTCTTCGTCGTTCACATCACCGTCTACTGCATGACGACCACAATACAAAACATTCAATGACTTCATGGCATCAAGACAGTTGGATAAATCTTTTTCGGCACATTCCTTATTTTTTCTCACATTGGGATGCAACGTAAGCTCGTGTAAGGAAGTCATAGCTCGTTCTGTGAGGTTGTGAAAGGCAGCATTGATATCTTTGAGAATCACACTTGACAGGTA
Organism: Chaetoceros muelleri; assembly: GCA_019693545.1. Classification (NCBI taxonomy): domain Eukaryota; phylum Bacillariophyta; class Thalassiosirophyceae; order Chaetocerotales; family Chaetocerotaceae; genus Chaetoceros; species Chaetoceros muelleri. The sequence continues at coordinate 19,500 of JAAMXU010000282.1, read as the reverse complement.
AGAATCATCCAGTGAATTGAGTATTGTATCAAAGGCCTTTTCCACTTGATTACTAATAATATTACTGCATGACAGGGACGTTACATCATTGCCAGTACCACCGGGGGCACTGCTGTCTTCCTTAGGATGTCCTCCTCCTCCTGCTACTGCTGCTGCTTCTTCTCTTCTTGCTGCTCTCCTCAATTGATAAATCAAACTGGCTGCTCTGTATATATTCAGGGGTGTTGGACTTAATGATGCACCAGCTTCATTCTTTGACACAAGTGAATGAAGTGATCTTGACAAATCATTAATGAGAGAAGTAATCGCATTGATGTTGTTTTTAGCAATCATGTTTGTTTGTTACAATGTTTTGTTTGTTTTGTTTGTTGCTTATTATGTCTCGTGGTCTCTCTCTAGCTAGAGTAGCTACTACTCTCTCTAGAGTAGTTGTGACAGATGAGCTCATGAAATATGGGAATGTTGTTGGTTGGTGTAGGCTCTACGTATTTGTCAGTACAAATGCACATGGAGTCGTTTAGTATTGTGCCGTATTGCTACAGTAGTAGTTTTACTCTTTTTTTTTTTTTCACAAAAAGAAATAATGAAGAATTGGACACGGCATTATATCAATCTACATCCAAGAAACCAATACGAAATTTGCTTCAGTGGGGTATTTCTGTAGACCTCGTCGTCCTTGGTGCTTGTCCTCGCTCCTGCCTGCCTCCTCATCATCTAGTAACTACTATCTTCTTATTGTTATTCTCCTCGTCCCCCCACCAGGAGTTACGTCGTCATCATGTCCTGCTGCCTGCCCCATGATGTTTCTCGTGACGATGATCATTCACTGGTTCCGTACTTACCAAAAGTACTTCGTTTTCAGTTCTGGTTGTAATTCTGGGGAAAAATCCACCTTGAAATGTAGCCACATAGGGAATTTGTAATTCATCCAATCGACAACATTCCAGGGATAAAATGACACAGTAAGCTCCAAAGCCTGCACCAAAATGCCATACAACATGAGGAGTCACACCCAAAAAGTATTGATTGGAAATCTCCATAACATATTGGCAGTGCAACATGTCAAATAACCAACATGGGACAGCTGCAAGAATGATACTCCCAATTCCAGTGTTGCAAATTTTTCGAGCGACGTGGCTGCTGGTGCTGGTGCTGTTGCTGGTTCTTATTCCTTTTGTCTTGGGGTTGTTTCTTCTTCCATCATAATGTCGATGATTATACACAACAAGATACAACCATGTTGCCACCAATGTTGTTTCGGATATAAATGTAAATAAAAATACAAAATAGATCTTCTGAAGACAATAGTATATAATTGTGTTTGTCACTGCTACCAAGGATAACATGGTTGGTAGATTGGGATAGTTTCTTGTCGACTTGCTGCTGCTGCTGCTGCTGCTATTACTGGTAGTACTGGTATTATTGGACGATAATGGAGCATCCCATTCGGCACATAGATAAATGACGCTCAAAAGTAGGTACATCATGGGGAGCTCATCGGAAGATTGAAGAAACCAATGAAGAGTACCGTGAAGTCCTGCTGATCCCAAACCAATCAATATTAGGATGGAATAGGCAATTGCATGTCTTACTTCGCGAGTATGATTGTTGAAGACAAGACCGAGGAGTCCAAAGAATGATAAACCAAGAATACTGCTCCATGTATTGTGTACTTCCACAATGTAATTGGAAAGGAGATAATTTGATTCACAAAAATCAATCGAAGATGTATGAGGTTCCCAAAATACCATGTTCTGCTTGCGCGCCGTGGTTCTTTTGTAGAGTATGTATGAGATAGGAATTTCCTATAGTCACGAGAACGACTATAATTACAAATATTGATTGTGTATAAAAATGTATAAAGGATGGAGGGAAGCGTAGAAGTTTGTGAAATCGCCACTGGTTGTTCAGTTTGTTTTCAATTTTGATGTTGACATCACACGCACTAAAAATAAAGAAAATGTGAGAAGGGAAATGGATAATGGATGATGGTGCCATAAAGACATCATGATGTCAACTCCCAACCTGACACTTTCTTGACGCAAGTAGACGGTACAGTGTATCGAAACGAAGGTAGTAACGAAGGTACTACATTACACTGCTTACTGTGCGTGCGTACATCAAGTACAAGTACTGTAGTACTCCGTATGTGCTAAGAACACACTTTCTTCCTTCTCGACAGGGACCTATTCCACAAAAAAATCCACACCTTTATAAAAAATAATAAAGAAATAATAATCACATATAAAAGAAATAATATGGACGGAGATGACGACGATCTTTTCCGCTGCGCCGTCTGTGGAATTAGCGAAGGTGATTCTTCCAACTTTACTCAAAGTAATTTGCAAACAAATGCAGCCGTAGGATGTGGTCATCAATTGTGAGTGCGTTTGTTTAGTGTGTGTTTGTTGCTAGTTTACGCAAAGATGTTTTGCGTATATTTTTATTTGCAATCCTTGAATTAGAGTCTACGTATCTTTTTCATATGATACTATAAATTAATGTCCCTTGCTTGTTGGCTTTGATTGATGTCCTCCTCAATAGCTGTATGCCATGTGTAGAAAGAGAGCTGTCAAGACGCAAAATATTCAACTGTCCAATATGTGAAACTCCCGTGAAACGTGTCACTCTGTCCACCCGTTCTCTGGACGATATCATATGTGAAAAGGATACAAGCTGGAGACGACGTGTTATGAAAGTTTATAATAAAGTACAAAGTGACTTCCATACATTGATAGAATACAACAATTACTTGGAAGAAGTGGAGGATATCATTTGGGCAATTGTCAATGAGGAACCAAACGCTGAAGAAATGAAGGATAAAATAAAAAAGTATGAATTACAGCACAAGGCTGAGATTGCAACTCGGCAGAGTCAAAGGGCAGATGAAGATAGATCCATTGCAGATCGGATAGCAGCGGAACAACGAGATGCAGAACGTCGAAAAAGAGAGTTTTTAGAAGAAGAGAAGATCATAGCTGCAGCCAAACGACGGTTCAAACAAGAGTCGCTGCAAGTTAGTCTGGGGGAAAGAGAAGAAGTGAGCAAAGAACTGTTGGATGCACAAAAGACAGGATATAGGAATGAAATACTGAAAATACAGAGAAATAAAAAGGCACAGAGTGAAAAGTACAATCAACAGGGATCCAAAGTTAGACCACCTCCAGGTGGTTACAAAAATGACATCAAGATGGATAGGGCTCTTTACTTGAAACGACAAGCGGCTGGTGGAGGAATACCTAGTGGAAGTTTATTGTCTCATGAGAAAAATTGGGACATGGCAGTCTCGACTCTCTTTTCTCGTAATTTATAGTTACAAGCAAGTGATAGGAAATATATACATCATCCACGTCGACTGTAATCTGGAAGACCTCCCTTGAGAAAGTGTTCTGGATCTGCATTGTAAATTGTTTGCACCCAAAAGAAACCTACAATGGCGATAATTAGCACTGTTGCAGCCTTTATTTTGCTTTCAAGTCTGAATTTTGCAATTCTTTCCCTCATTTCGTCACCCTTGCCCTGTTTTTCAGCTTCTCCAATCATGCCCTCGAAAATATCCTTGTATCCCATAGATTTATAATATTCTTCCTAAAAAAATATATATCAAAATATTGAGTCTTTGCAATACAGCAACAACATGATTGTGGCACAACAGTGCAAGTATCATTCATATTATACATCTCACCTTTTTCTCCAAAGCATAATAAAAGGGAGGGTTCTCAAGAAACTGATTGTAATCGGCTTCCGCTTCTTCTCTGGTCATTTTGGAGCGCTTCATTTTTTCCTCTACAACACGATTGTACTCCTTGGGATCTTGCAACTTTTTCAATCTTGCCATGGGACCGACGGGGGTTCTTGCATGTAATACCATTGTGCTACTACTACTGGATGCTGATTTGCATGAGACGTCGCCACATTGCCATTGCACAAAGGCTGACACTCCGGTTGCCGTCGAAATAATGATGCTATAGATTACGAAAGGAAGTCTCATTTAATATTGTATGATATTTGTGAAGAAGTAATCTATAGTGTGTGTAGATTGTTTGATTAATCCAATGATTGTGGTGAAAGGTAAAAGGTAACCTCTCTGATAGTCAGTATGGTATACTGTACTGTAGTAGTGCGTAAAGCAAGAGAACGTTACAAACAGGATACGATACGATCTTACCTGTCGTAACTACAACTTTGTTCCAAATTTTTCAATAAACATCTACTACTACAATAATAAATACTCCTAATATTCAACAAATTCTACTTATTTCCATATGCTTACTTTTGACATGTCATGTATGATTCTCCATGCACCCACAAGAGAGGCAAGCACTGTCACAACAATCACAATATCATGATGATCATCTACTCCCGTTGTTATTTCTGCCAGTGCTATTTCCCAACTCCCACTGGTACTCAAGTCGTCGTTATGATGGTGCAATGAATCTATTTTATTCCCATAATGATGATGATTGTTGTAGGCTATAGTCTTTTCAGACAATGTTGTACCGTTTTCAATCTTGGAAGTAACCAATCTTGTACCATGAAGAAAGGGCGTTGGGACATGTACCTTTGAGTAGGTACCCATTTTGCCAACTTTCCCAAAATGCACAGTGTCAGCGTATCGAAAGTGTAACTGAGTGACAAAAGTCACTGTGATTTGGAAACTATCCTCCTCCTCCCATACAACCTTCACCCCCTCCTTATAGTCATTGCCCTTTGCATCCAATGGGACATCAATAACAAATGCAACAATGTGCTGTGGACTTGCAAAAGAAGGTTGTTCTATATCCACGACTGAATCTGGTGCAGTGATGAGATTTACTTTGCAATCAAACCAATCATCTTTGGTTGTGCCACGGTTTATGACATTGAGCCGTCTGTTCCTAGATGTTTGTCTGGCCCGACAAGAACTTTGATCCCCAGAAGGAAATGGTTCATCTAAATCCAAATACACATCTCGACTCAAAGGTTGAAACATTTGTAATTGTATCTTGTAGGATCCATCTTGCAATGATAATAAAAACAATGGTTTGGAAATATCTACAGATAAGGTATGAGTAAAAGATCGATGCATACCCATATCTTCTGATGCGAGATTGGATTCTAATGACACAGCCATATTTTCATTATTCTCATTCCTTCGATGAATTTTTACATGAAATGGTGAATAAGCATTTTCATACCTCCTCCATGACGTCTTTGTCGTCTTGGTATCATAGTTATTCCATTGAATCAACGGTGTCCGATCCCTTCTTCCAGTACTCATACTAGTATCCGGTACAATGTCCAAAGAGGATGTACCCAACAACCAATCATCTCCCATGGATGGTATTTGCGCCCGAAGACTAAGATAGACCAATGGATCCAACGACAATTGATGTGTACTTTTCTTTCTTCTTCTTCTTCTTCTTCTTCTAATCTTTGTTGTTTGTTCCGTCTTTGAAACAAATGCAACTTTGGGAACAATGGCTGCATGAAGTAAACACCGTTCCTTTTTCACAAGGGAACTATTTTGATGCAGTAGTTGCCTACACAGAACCGATGAATGATGACCACCAAGAGATGAAGAATCCCCATCCTGCTGATGCACCTGCTGACAAACTTGACTCAATGCTTCCTCAAAGAGAGAACAACAGTGATGTTTCAATAGATTACCATGATGTTTAGTGGTGGTGGTGGTGGTGGTAGCCTCATAAGTATCGTAATGACTAGTAGTACTACTAGTAGTATAGTTGTAGTATTGGTTGTTTTGCCCCGTGGCAATGGGACGAATGCAAGCAAAATGAACAATGACATCCCTCCACAACTCCCTACCGAAGGTGGATATTCTGGGATTAGGAACTTTGTTCGGTTGTTGTATGGTAATGGTTGTAATTATATCATCCAAGTCGTTATCGTCCGTCTCATAGCTTGTCACAATTTGTCCATGAATCACTACAATTATAAATAATAATAACGATAGTAGTAATGAATGAATGGGTGGATAACTGTAATAAGTGGCACTGATTGTCAAATTGCACCGTCGTCGTGTCTGCTTGTACATAATTGTTCATTGATTTTTTGTGATGAACATGATGACGATAGTACAGTAGTACGTAGAATCCAGTATCCTGCATTCTGACACATAATAGTACGGGTACCGTAGTACGGGTAGGGTACCGTGAGTACTGCATTTTGATACTTTGGAGCATCGATCGACCTCAAAATTCTCAAAGATCTAACTGGCATCATCATCATTTATTTTTTATTTTTATATCATTCATTCATTTGGTATATATTCAAATCGTTCTTGTCTGCATGTTTCATACAAAACAAACAAATGCATTCATCATCCAAACCATGTCATCGCATCGAAGAAGATAAGAATAACCAACAACAAATAACAATGTCAACAAATAAAGGATCACCCCTTTTATTACTTATTTGTGCATCTGGAATTTGTAGTTGTTATCTGTACTTTGGAATGATACAAGAAAGACTCTTCTCCAAGGGATCGGTCATTCAAGAATCTGGAGTTGGAAACGTAACAACATTTATGCTTGTTCTTTCTTGTATAACCAATGTGATGGTTGCATTTATTTGGACTTGGATAAAAGATAGATTTTTTACAGGTCATCATCATGATGACGTCGTCGTAAAGAAGAAGAAAGTAGATTCCTCGTCAGTAGGGGACCATGATGCTCGAGGAGAACTATTAGAGGGAAGAAAGTCAAGGCGTCACGATCGGCCTTTGCATCATGTCATGTTATTAGCAAGTGAGTTGTATGTTGCATGTAATTAATATATATTTCGATATACACCACTATGTCTACTTAGCGAACTAACTTTCATGATCATGAAACCGACGACATTGACCTTCTCTCTCTACTATATACCCACAGATGCATTTACATACTTTGCTGCCATGACTGCATCCAATGAAGCACTGGGATATGTGTCCTATCCAACCGCTGTTCTGGCCAAATCATCGAAACTTATACCAACCATGATTATGGGGAGCTTGACGGAACGTAAGTTGTTTAAGTTACAGGAATGGTGCAGTGCATTGTTAATCACGGGGGGAATAGCCATCTTTAATTTATCTAGATTGTCCAGCAAGAAGAATCATGTTGTAAAACCGAGTCATGAGGACGTTGCCGACGACACCAATGATTCTGATTCTATATTTGGTATTTTTCTTCTCATGCTAAGTTTGGCCATGGATGGTCTATTGTCATCCTGTCAAGAATCCTTGAAACGATCCAACCACAAGGGGAAGAAATATAGAATACCATCTGCTCTAGAAAGCATGCTTTGGGTCAATGCTTATGCGATATTATTTATGCTACCACTCTCTTTGTGCAATGGCCAGTTTGCCAATGGATGCAAGTTGCTTTCCATGGGACTCTTGTCGCACACATCAAGGAAAAAACCATCATTACATGCACATTCTCCCGATTCCTTTTCCCTCACTTGGTCCATTGTGCTTTTGAATTTGACGGCAGCAGCTGGACAAATATTCATCTTTTTTACCATTGCACTCTTTTCACCTTTGACATGTACAACCATTACAACAACACGCAAGTTTTGTACAATCTTGTTGAGCGTGTGGAAATTTGGACATGTTGTGACTCCTCTTCAGTGGATGGCGATTGGAATGGTATTTGGAGGTATCTATCTTGCAATTTTGTCCAAATTTACATCTTCTTCCAAGACCAAGAAGAACAAGGCAAAAAAGGAGGTTGTTTGTTCTTCTTTGTCGTCGATTATTAGTAGCAGTGGGAAGGACAAGAGTGATTGATACGAAAAGTACTCAACGCTAATTAATTGTTGGTGGGTTGGTTGTTGTATGTATACTTCATCATCCATCTGCAGGAAGTCTCTATAGTGATTGACAAAAAGAAGAACGCAACATGACTATATCAACCATCCAATGGTAGTACAATAGGATCAAAAGAAAGATAGTAACTCTTTGTATAACAAATAAATGTTCTTAGTTTCACACAAATCATTTGGTGTGGGTGGAGTCACTCAGATGTAGGAATTTGAGAGCCTGTTTTTTTATTTTTTACTTATTACTACAAGACTTCTTTCTTTCTCTTGTTGTTGGTTGAATTGTACTGGGGCCTTTTTTGGGAGAGTCTAGAGCTCTAGAGTGTACTCCTTGATTGACGAAATCAAACAAACAGACGAAATCGAAACAAACTATCAAACGTACAGCCAGTAATCATAGAGGTTAATCCGAATTTACATAGCCGTATCAGTGGTCCTCTATTTTCAATAAAATATCATGTACGTTTGCTATTTTTTTATTCAATTTGACATTGTTATTCTATTTTCTTACAAACAACCACCACGCACCATACCTAAGTACACGCACTTGGATGATGCGCTATTATGTAGTACTATTGTTGTGCTTGAAACAATCGAGAAAACAATGATGGCTCGATAGTATTGTAAGAGCTCTTCCCCAAGGTACGATCTAATCTTTCACAGACAGCCCCAGCGAGAATCTGATCCTGCGCCGAAATCATACGCTTCACCTCTGACAAAGAAAGAATGTCATGTTTGTTCGACGCTTTGCTCATTTTTTCATACTGCTTGTAGCAATGCGAGAAGTCAAAGAGACTTTTCAAGTATTTGATCTGCGTATCCAGAGCTTGAGCGTTCATCGTAGGTTTCATACAAGCTTTACAGCCCATCTGTAAGCAGTGAGCGCCCAAGACCGAAAGTTGACGAGTGCGCAATCCACATGATGGATCTTCACAGACCATCTCGTATGCACCATGTTTGGTCACGTATTTCCTTACCATGAAAGAAACCTTGTTTGACACAACCCCAAGGAAATCAAAATGGTCAGAGTAACCAAAGTGTTCAGGACGCTCACAATGCTTGTTCGGACAACGATAACCAGTGGAAATAGTTGCTACGTTTCCTTCCGAAACAGTGAACACACCGGGTACTTGGCTGGAAACTGAGCAACATCTGCACGTAATGAAAAGCTTCTCGACGTCTTTAAATCTTTCGCCATCAGACAAAGTACTTGCAGGCACATAGGTCACAAGTTTGTCATCATCAATCTCGACATTCGAACCGTAACTTGAGTTGAATCTAGAAGCATCTAAACCAAGCTTAGATGCAATCATGCCTTGAGACGTTCCATCGATAGTTTCGCAAAGACGGGCAATAGGAGGCAAGATTTGCTGCGTGAGATACCATTCCACGTCTGGTTCAAGAGCACCTCCACTACGTTGAATTTCTTCAGGATGCCTCGCACGGTCTGCGGCAGATTTATTCTTGCTATCCTTTTTGTCTTGCTCAGAATCAAGAGCTTTCGTGATTACGTAAGGAATATGATCGCCAATGTTCACAGGACGATTTGCCTTCAGCATCATTTTGGCTACCTGGACGTGAGGTTGCGATTTTCCATCAGGGTACTGATCGGGGTGTTTGCTGAGACCTTTTGTAATCACGTACTTTTCGAGAGGAAGTTCATTCTTTCTCATCTTCGCTGCTAGCTGTTCAAGATGATCATGAATTTTTGCAACAACTTCTTCACGATCATTGCCTGAAAGAATCTGGTCCAACACGTAACGTCCAGTTTCTTTCGACTCTATACACCAATCACGGCGCACCAAATCAAGACCTTTCATCTCTTTCCCAAATGAATAAGAGCCATCAGGAAGCTTGTTAATCGTTACTGCTGCGTACTTCTTTTTCTTGAGAAGGAGCATCGAACGGAAAACACCATCGATTTCAAGTTCAAGTGTCTTGTAGAGACGATTGACCTCACGCTTTACTTTGGCTCCGAAGTCATACACCTCCTGTAATTTGTCCATGTCCTTTCCAGAAAGTCTCGTGTTGATCATGATACTATCAGTATCTCCATAGATAACATCAAGTCCAACAGTATCTTGAGCGATAGTAACGGTTCTCTGTAATGTTTCACGACCCATAGCAGTAATCAAAGCCGCGATTGGTTGCGCGTAGAATCGAGAATGAGAAAATCCAAGGCATCCATACATTGAGTTTGCTGTCAACTTAAGCGCCATTTGTCGGATGTCCAACTGAAGATGAAGTTATAAAAGTGTCAGATCAAAATTCAAGGCTCAAGATACCTAGTAAACATTTAGATGCGACTTACCTCTTGGCGTTTGTCAGCATCTCGCTCATTCTTCAGCATCCCTTTCACGGTTCGGCGACGATCTACCAAAGTCTTAATTACTCGAGGAAGAACTCCGCGGTCGTTTGATTCCTCAGGTAGAGGCGGAAGATTGTCTGTCGCTACTACCTCAACCTCTTCATCTTCGTCGTCATCATTTCCAGCCGATAATTTGTTGCCGCCGCCTTTTTGCACGTACGATGACCAGTCCATTGTCGTGAAACAAAGATTATACTCTTGAATGATGGATGGATACAAAGAGTTGAAATCAAGTAACAAAATAAAAGAATCATACAATCCTTTCTTAGGCTCCAACACAAGACCTCCGCTGTATTTTGCTTTGCTGCTGGCATTTCCCTTCGCGCCCTTCTCTTTCTCTGGAACTATGTACTTCATTCCATGAAATTCATGTAACAACAAATATTCATTACGCTCAGCTCGATTTCCCTTCATTGTGCGTGCCCAAAGGTTACCTGCAATGTTGGTTAGCTGTTTTGTGAGTGGTAAGACTTGTAGCTTGAACATGAGTTTCTGGACCAGTTGTGCGTCGTGTAATGTGTGCATGGCCAACTGTACGATAGTCTTGCTTTCGTTGAACCACTGAGGAATATCCACTGGTTCAATTTCAATGCGATTCGTCTTCAGCTGAGAAAGAGCCAAACTACTGAGGGAGTATGTCGTTTCCTTCAAAAGTTCTTTCGAACTCACGTAGGTATCACATAACAAGCGACCTGCCATGGCATCTGCGATCACCCAATCTTTGTTGCCTCTGGAGAATTGATTTGCCTTGGGGACAGCCATTCTTCTACGTCTACCAATCTTGGACCACGTAGCCACTTTATTCTCGGCACACCTGTTCAAAATGACCTCAATGTCATATCCCCATGCATTATGCCCAGTAATGACGTCAGGGTCCCAAAGTCCAATTTGTGCCATCAGCCTATTCAAAAGTGCTCGTTCATTCGGCAAACGTTGAAGTTGAGGCATGAATTTCTTAATCTCGTCATCGATGTCGCGAGGGAATTGAGGAAGGGCGTTTCCAGCAGACGACACTCCGAGTCCAAGTGGACGAATGAGTGAGAGCTGTGTCATATTTTGAAATCCTTCATCGGTTGCTCCATCAACCATAATCTTCTTATGACAAATGGCACTCACTGCAATAATTTCAGACTTGTTGGTCTTGGGATTGACGACAGTTTTGATCTTAAGTGACACACCGGTAATAGGAGGAGAAGGTCTGGAGTTGTCTGCAGATGGAATATAATTGCATCTCACAATATTCTTGGGAGTATCCACTTCAACCTCGACCTTGCACCAACTCACTGGAACTTTCATAGGAGCAACATCATAAACACGTACCCAACATGGACCCATGAGCTTCCTCTTCAATATGAAATTCTCTAGAGTACTCGCTCCCGAACCAAAAATGTGAGAAAAGGTTGTTCCACCATTTTTACAAACGTCCTCACTGGGCTTTGGATACTTTGCATCGTAAACAACCTTCAAATACTCTCTTTCTTCCCGGGGTACAGTTGAATCACCGAATGCATATTTTCTCTTGACGACTTTTCCTCCCCAGGATGCTCCCTGAACCTTTGGAATGCACGAAGGTTGCAAGACGCTTTTCATTTCATTGTGCACTTCCATCAGACTGTATTCTTCTCCATCCTCTTTCTTTCTGGGCAAGACGAAGAGATTATGGAAGTTGTTCTTCACCACTACGCAACAACTAACGAAATCGTTGTTGACTGCAGTCTTTCCATACATGTAGACAGTACCATTTTTCTCATGCGCATCCAACCAATATATGTCAATGAATTTTCGATCATCTTGCATTTGAGTGATGGCGTCAAGGGTCGCATCTATGACACTTTCCTTTGTATCGGTAGCGATTGCAAGTGGTTGGAAAGAGGATGAGGAGGTATCCACTGCACTTGGTGCGGTAGTTGCAAATCCTTTCGTTTTGGCATCTGCAACAGGAGCTGTGATGGCGGTGGTGGTGGTAGGATACTTTGCAGCGATGCGTTTTTCCATGGCTGCCTTTGCGGCTGCAGACATGCGGTTCGCACGATTCGATTTCAAGACAAGTTTCTTCTTTGGCTTCTTTTCCATGTGTTCATCCGTCGTGTTTTCATTCATTTCGGTGGATGACTTGTCACCATTCTCCTGTTTTTCCTTCATTATGGCATTGTCGTGTGAATCGTCATAGTCGTCGTCGTCGTCGTTGACAGAAGTCATTACCTCATCCTCGACCTGATGGTCAACGTCATGTCCAGCATCAAAGTCTACATGATCATGATCGTCATCATCGTCGTTATCATAAGAATCTTGATTCGATGAAACAAAGTCTACATCAGGAATAGAACTAGGTTGATCCCATTCCTCTGCACGCTTATCAACTTCCTCATAACCTCTCTTTCTGACCTGGGATCTTCTCGAAGTAGAGGTAGCATAGACACGTCTTGCACGCGCACCCCTCGAGACGGCAGAAACGGATCCCATCGACCTTCTTCCCCTGGAACGTTTTGCAGAAGAAACTGCAGAAAGAGAGGAAGAATCTAGTTCATCCAATAAGGAATCCAAATTTCCCACTGGTCGACTCGACCTGATGGCGGAAGACGATCTATGACTACTGGATGCTCCGGGTTTGACATAATTCCATAAACTATTGGTTTCGGTTGCGGGATTTTCACTCTTTTTGAGAGCTTCGTTTCTCCTGGCTTTCTTGAGTGCCTTAGCGGTGAGAGCGGCGGATGCCTGTCGTTGTTTGTTTTTGTTGCGGGTTTGTGAATTGTCGGAATCGTACATGTTTTCTTCGCCGTCGTCGTGATATCCCAATCCGTCTGAATGAATGTACGCATGCATGAATGAATAATGAGAGATTATGGCGAGCAAGTAGATACATATACATTTATATTTACATGTATTTGTAAAAAATATACATATAAATAAGGAGTAATAAATGAATCCCAGCCCCTGCACTTCATTCATTACTCATTACAAATCATCAATTACAAATTATTACACGTGGCCCCTTACCATCATCGACAACGAAATCTTCACGCTCTCGTCTCTTGCGAACGAGTTCCTGGTATTCCGTCTCATCGACCTTTTCGTAGACGTCTTCGTCTTTGACTTCGTACTCGTCCGTCCTGCTGACCATCGACAGCCCATTGCGGCGGGCACGCAGGTCCGCCAGTGCCTTTTTCTTGGTGTTTCGGTTCATTCGATTGTAATGTAGATACTAACTGTTTAATAGATGGTGCCTTGAACAATGTGATGAATTGATATATATATTAATGTATTGATTTAGTAGGTAGGCATTGTTCCTCTAACTGTGTTGTATTGATTATTTTATTTGAGGAACAGAAAAAAGGCGCCGAAATGAGTCTTGTTGTGGACTGAAAAAAGATGAAGCCATATTTTCCAGCGCGATCATAAAATAACGGTATCAGTTATTTACAGAGAGAAACAGTGCTTTCGGTGTACAGCATTACAAGCAAGTATGTGAGGGGTGGTACGTACCACCAGGTACCAGGTAGTGTATTCTATGTGTGATTGCAGAGATCGTTACACGTTTTTAACTCCTCTGGGATACTAGGTAGATAGATACTACACGCAACAACACGCAGCAACAACACTATCACCAATCACCAGCTATTACCGTAACACAATTCACAATTATCATACAGTGCCCTGTTTGTTTGTTAATATACATTACATTGTACAGTATATTATCAAAACATACAACCAAATATATATATAATAATATATCACATTCCACCGAGGGAGGGTTATCCATCACGATGAAGATTGTTCACCACGAATTCAAAGGAGGATCTTCTACGAAAGAACATTTGCTCGAGGAAATCTCTCAAGCTGAATTGTCCCTTGCTTGCATAATCGAGGCTCTCAACAAGACCAGAACCAGGACAATAGTGATGATAGTGAGGATTTAGAAAAGATCATGGAGGATATTGAAAATGAAAATGAAAACAATGGCCCAGTCTTCAAATCATCTCCAAACGAAGAACTCAAGATGTTCCAGAGTATGTCTGGCGACATTGCATGTGTCAATCTTGCCAAGGGTTACCTCGATGCGATTCAAACATCCTTGTCATTATTTAGTAAGGATGGAGATGATGATGGTGATGATGATGATAGGAGAAGGACTACTCGTAGCAAGGAACATGATGCTTTCATGCCATATTCAATGTCTCAATTAATCTTCTTGAAAAAACAACTTGCCTCTCTGCTGAAAGTTCACAGTCAAGAGATTGAGTTCCAGATATTGGTATCTTCCAATTGCAATAACCACCACAAAAAATACAACCAATGCAATGCCTTGTATCAAGAAATCAAAAGGCATCATGAACAAATTCAAAAACACGTGTATGCCAAAGCAACACTCCACATCCAAAAATTTCTCAAAAGTATGCTTTATCCTTCTCCTAGTAATGCTTTGAAAACAATTCAATCCAAACTACAACATGACCTCATAACACCATCATCCAAGACATTCTCCACAACAACCGACTTCTTGAAAACATACTTTCAAGCCATTGCTCAAATGGAATCAACAATGCCTCACTCTGGTATGGTACAAAGGGTTCATTTTCACTTCCTCATTAGCAAAACCATTCATCAAGACAAAATTTTGAAAATGCCACATCTACTCATGACATATATGAGAGAACAAACCATACCTCTCACTTTGCCCACATTATGAAACTGTTTCATTTACAACAGGAGTTTTGTAGACAAATACAGGCCCTGGTCCAACATGCCTTGTTTCAATGAGGATACTTTAAAAAGATTTCATCATTGAAGAATCGACCTATTTTATTGGCCAATCTCATAAAGGATGTTCTTCAATACGATGAATTCATGTTGGATCAGATTCAATCGGATTCTGCTATGATGACCAAGACAATTCTTAGTACTAGTACCCATGCCGCGGGTGTTGACGATCATCATGATCATGATGACAATCTTCCATTCACATCGCTTACAGAACAACTCATTTGCAAAAATCACAAACTTTTTCATTGATGGATGGAAAATTTAAGTTGACCATGCCAAGAGTGTCATTGTACTCAGTCAACCCAATCACCGACAATACACTACACCCATGAAAGATATACAACACAATGACCATAATGATATCATCCAAGCCAGTGAAATATTTCTATCACTCATGCATTCGCAAAAGGCCAAACTTTCCATCATAATGAGTCAAAGATACAGATCTATATACCTCCAAAAGGTCATTGCTCCAATTACAATGTATCACCTAGATGTACAACATCAATGCATATCAGTTTTAAAAGGGCAGATGGACAAGGCTACAATGTACAATCTATCTTCCAACATCTATCAATGGATATTGACAATTGATACCATTTCTCTAATGGCAAAATATCTTTCCAACAGTTCAACTTTGCTCCACATTCCAGATTTACAAAAACTCAGTGAACCCCTTGTAAAATTCTCAGATGCCATGAGAGAAGATTGTATAAGATGATACATGGATCTTTTGATGGAAAGGAAGACTCTTTCTGCCTTTCTCATGACTGCTGGACACCCATTGTCTCATGGCAATGTGTATTCTCATCAAAGTAGTATGAATGATGTATATGCCATATTGAAGGTTTGGAATTAGAAATTTATGTTTGTCACTCGACATAGAAGAATGATACGGGATGCCATTGTTGAATAGATTTGTTATTTCCTACAGCAGCAGGTACGTAGATATATATGTATATGTATCCATTCCTTTTTTGCCATGGTGCTTTTCTTACTGATGTTGTTTGTTCTTGCTACTCTGTCCAGTTGTTGGAAGTTGTCCTGGATGAATCTCTTGAGATCATGGCAAGAGCTGG
This sequence comes from Chaetoceros muelleri, assembly GCA_019693545.1. NCBI lineage: Eukaryota > Bacillariophyta > Thalassiosirophyceae > Chaetocerotales > Chaetocerotaceae > Chaetoceros > Chaetoceros muelleri. The sequence continues at coordinate 3,483 of JAAMXU010000282.1, read as the reverse complement.
TTGTGAAGACTTTGGTGATATAGTAAAAGGTCTGGTCAATGCACTTTGCATTCAGAGCATTGAAGGCTATGAAAGACCTGATCACTTTGGGCGCTTGACTGATATCTGCAACTTCATGTTAGAGGGCAATGCACTTCATTTGCTAATAAGAGCTATTCTGGAGAAAGACACAAATGAAATGATCAACATTGTTGAGTTAGGAATGGATGGTACTCTCTGGGAACAAGTAGAGAGTATGATACGTGGCTCCTTCTACTTTGTGCTCATACTATGAACTGTTGGGCATTGCTCGGAATGCCACAGTAGATGAGATATGGAAAGCCTACAGAAGAATCCTGGAGGAGGAGGAGGAGGAGGAAGACGATGATGTCATCATTGATAAGAAAGAAGAGGCAGATGAAGAAGAGGGAACACAACACAACAAAGAACAATCAATAATGATGGACAAACAAGGGAAATTCCTGGATCGTGACAACACAGGACACAAGAAAGACAATCTATGGACCATTCCTCTCATTCAAACCATGCTCAAGCTGAAAAACAACAAGAGCATGATCATTCTACCAGCATACCAGTGATGCAAGACAACAAAACCAGGAACAATAACAACCAAATGAAAGACTCTGCATCAACTAATAATCAACAAAATATTCACGATGATGATGTTGAATACAAAAGCAGCAATTGGAATGGACATGATTATACACAGTTCAATTCAGATATTGCAGATAAACATGCCAAATCACTGGCATCCTGTTGTGATTACCTATTGCTAGTGATGGGTTTATCACTCTATACTGTGAAATTGAATCATGCAACTGACATTCCCTAGCAGGATGAAGAAGACTTTGGGTACTATTCCTCATTTTGGGTATTGTCTCCTTTGTTTCTCATGGCATTGTTTGTGTTGATTCTTTTTGGCTGCTGTATATTTGCAACTCCTTCCAAGTTTATCAACGAGCAACAAGGAGAAGGGGGTCATCAGGAGGAGCATGATGCGGATCATGGGGGGACAAGAGGAGGAGGAGAAATACCAAATCAAGGAAAACACATCAAATTATCAAATGACAGAAGCAGACAAAGATAATCAAAACATGAATAAGAGGAGTTGTAGTTTTATTATTGGTGAAGATCACCATGATGAAGAAATGGGCCATGCTGATGTACCGGTTCTTTCATCTCTAGTAAATGAAAAGGCTGATGATTCTAACAATATGGATGATCTCGATTAAAAAAATGTGGCCAAATATAAAATAATAAATGAAACAATTCAAAATATACACATTCAGGATGCAATCCTCACACTAATAAGCATTTGTACTTGTACTACTTTTGGACCGCATTGTACATGCAGAGATTACTTCTCCCAGGATCCATCCCAACAATGTTAATAGGAGTTCTTTACATGCGGAGATTACTTCTCCCAAGATCCATCCCACGAATGTTAGTAGAAGTTCTTCCTTCTGTACTAGAGTGGTGGTTTTGATTGTTGTCTGATATTGCCAGTTGTGCAGAATATCAATATTCATCCAGTATGCGTTCCTTGGCCAAATGGTCAACGATTTCCATTGTGCTGTATAGGATTCCATTTTTCATCCTTTTGGTAATGCAGCTGTATGAGAGAAAGGGATGGAATTGGAATGTGATAATCATACTGATTTGGATTGAGGGTTTTGATCAATGTCATTTCATTGTGTTGGGGTGCCTGTTGTGGCTCTGTTGTGAGCTTGAACACCTTTGAAACTGGATTGCAACAATCCAGGAATACAAGGATCAGCAATTGTAATGAGGACCATGTCAGCAATGAGAGTGGTGATGAGGACGAGGATGATTATGAGGAGGAGCAGGACGACGATGAAGACAAAGATGAAGACAAAGGAGAACCAGAGGAGATGAAATGCAAAGAAATGGAAAATAAAACTTTACACATCACAGAACCTATTGTCAAAGAAGACACACCATTGGATACTAACAAGAAAGAACCAAAACAATCAAAGGCTCGTTCCTCCAATTCAAATTATGAACAAGAGGAGTCAAAACAAAGTGATGATATACAAGGAACTAAAAGATAATCCGAATCTACTCCTGTGGTCCCAATGCAAGGAAGCGATAGGGATGAATCTTCGTCATCTGGAAGCAATAGGGATGAATCTGTGTCTTCTTCTGATGCAGAAAGTGATAATAACTACTACTATACAAGCCACTGCATGGTAGGACCAGCTTTTTCTAATACTGTTTACTTTCCCTTTTCCACTATTTTTATGGTTTTTTCTTGATTTCTTTTTATTTTTATTTCGTTTTCTACTTTTATCTTCAGACAAATAGGAACTACCATCCGACTTGGGAGCGTATCAGTCAGAGTCGGAGGAGTATTCAGAGGAAGAAGAAGAGGAGGAATAATAATGACGCTTCCTCTTACGGCTAGAGCCGCCATCGTAGATCTTGTTGATTCTATGCTGCTTCACCTCAGAAGACAGGGAATCATCCCTCAGGATCTTCTTGATTTTCTTCTGCTCCTTTTTGAGAGCATTCAAAGATCTGCCAGATCCACTCTTGGATCGCTTCTTCGCGTCGGCGTCCTTAGCGGCTGCCTTCTTGAAGTTGCAATCGGCTTCGTTATGGCTATGGATAAATCTATCCTCCTTGCCATGGTTGGCGCACCAATCACAATACTTGCCTTTCTTGGCTTTCTTGGAGCTGCCTTTCTCAGAGGCATCGCTCTTGCGCTTCTTATTCTTCTTCGGGATACGACCACTTTCTACTGCTTCAGCAGCTTTGAGATTTCCCTTTTTCTCGAGGGATTCTCTGAGCCTTTGTTTCTCGGCTCTTTCCTGTTGATCCTCTATCTCGAGACAATAGAGATAATCAAGGAAAGTTTCATTACTTACCATGCGGTAATCCTCATCCTTCTGATCAAGCTTGTCTTGCATTGATCTAGGAAGGCCATTGCAAATGGCAACGCGGATTCGCTCTTCGGACGGAAGTGCGGTGAGCGTATGCCATCTGGCTTCATACCACGCCTGATTATTCATCGAAGGCGGCTGCAGGTAGTAAATAAAAGAGTACATTTCGACGACTTGGTCGTAAAAGTCTCTCATAGCCATGTCGTAGGGCTTGATGATTTTTGTTTTCGAGGTAACGAACGTACTCATCTTGCACTGTTTGATGCCTCACCCACATGAGTTTCCCCATCTTGAACCAGACGAACGATTCGTACTGCTGACAGTGCTCATCATTCGTCTCTCCGAGTTTAACTTTGGTATCCTCAGGGGCATCGGTTTTGTCTCCATTCAGGAGCCATTCGAAGAAGACGCTCTTATCTCTGATAAAAGCTTCGCGTTGCTGATTGGATACAGCAAACATCAAGGCAAAATGTTGTCTTCCTTGTTTAAAAATCTCGACCAACTGATCTCTCGCGCGTCCGGTAGTCACCTGCAAAAGGTAATCCAGGCGATCCTCCACCTTATTGGTGGCGCTAGAGAT
>JAAMXU010000277.1:0-42917 GCA_019693545.1 Chaetoceros muelleri | reverse complement strand
TTTGGCCTTGGTTGGTACAAAGTAGCTTACGGCAAATTTTGTACTGGTGACCCTGGTCCTATGCAGGGTTGTATTTTTTCGGCATACGATCACATTACACGTCGTGTATGTAGGCTGTACATAGAGGATTCCCATACTGTACCTCCACACATCAGAAGGAGTTACTGTACCGTACATGTGCTTGCGGGCTGCCATGCAAGAAGCAGCCAAGGAGGAAAAAGAAGTCCGGAAGCCTCTCTCCCCTCCTACTCCTCTCCATCGAAAGCAACAGAGAGAGTAGTAGAGATGAGTGAAATGCGTAGAAGAGACGAACTGACAGGCTCCTTCTTTTCGAAAGAATTCCAACTCACTCTTCCCATCCCCATCTCTTGGCCATCATCAACTAGCAGCCATCATGTGTGTACCTTACTGTACCTGGTGGGTGTCATTCGAGAGGAGAGTCGTTCTTTCTCAAAACACACAGACAGACAAAACATCACACTCATTAATTTATTTCTCATAAAAAAATTAAAATACAGTAACCAACCTTTAGACTCTCTAGTGTAGAGTAAAACTACAACATGCTTTCGTACAAATATAGGAACATTCTTCTTGCATCCTTGCTGTTCGGATCATCATCCGTTCAGGCCTTTGCACCAAGCAACAATCGCGTAGCTTTGATAACTCAATCGTCGTCTCCCATTCCATCGATGAAAAAATATAGCACAAGCATAATCAACCATGCACTACATCTACCAACATTCGATAACACCATCCGACGACACCATGGTCCCAGTAGGTATCCCTCTACTTCTCTCAAGATGGCAGCAGAAGATTTCAACGAGTCAAAATACACGGAATCAGCTTGGGCTTGCATCGCTTCTCTTACCAAGGTAGCAGACTATTATTCCTCTTCCACTATTGATTCGCCAATGCTCATGGATGTTTTACTGAACCCATCGAAACATAATGCGGGGGATGATGCAGAAAGTGCAAAACGGGCAGTAGAGAAGGCCTTGTTAAAATCGGATATTGATGTAAAAGTCGTGAGACAAGAGTTGGAGACCTATATGAGCAAACAGCCCAAGTTGACTGGAAGCAGCAGTGATCAACAAAAGGTTATGGGGAGGAATATGGTTCGTGTGTTAGAGGCTGCAAGAGATACGAAACAATTGCTTGGGGTAAGTCTCAAACTCTGTGCTGTTTGTTTCTTTGTGCGTGCATGCGTAATGGCTGGCTGTGTTGGTTTTATTTTGTATTCATCTTTTGCCTGCGTTCTAACATTGCTCGTCTTGTATATTTTTTGTTTAAAAATTGTAGGATTCCTTTGTATCATCCGAGGCACTTTTATTGGCACTCGCAAAAGAGGACACTTTTACAAAAGATACATTGACCAAACTTGGCAAGTCCTACAAGGATATTCTTGTTGCTGTACAAGCCATACGTGAAAAGAGTGGGCCGACAATCTCCAGATCTGCTGAGAACATGTACGATGCCTTGAACAAGTATGGTATCGATTTCACTGCTCAGGCAGAGGCGGGAAAGTTGGATCCTGTGATTGGAAGGGATGATGAAATTCGTAGGGCCATCCAGATTTTGTCCAGAAGGACCAAGAACAATCCAGTGCTGATTGGTGATCCGGGTGTTGGAAAGACGGCTATTGCGGAAGGTATTGCGCAGAGAATGATTGCGGGGGACGTTCCGGATTCTTTGAAACCGCCATGTAAGTTAATTGGGTTGGATATGGGAGCACTAGTGGCTGGTGCATCCATGAGGGGAGAATTTGAGGAACGTCTAAAAGCAGTTTTGGAGGAGGTTCAAAATAGTGATGGGGAAATTATTTTGTTTATTGATGAGATGCATACTCTCGTTGGAGCAGGTGCAGCTCAGGGATCTATGGATGCTTCCAACTTATTGAAGCCCGCTCTAGCTCGTGGTAAAATTCGATGCATTGGTGCGACGACAGTGAATGAGTACCGCAAGTACATTGAGAAGGATAAAGCACTTGAGCGTCGTTTTCAACAGGTCATGATTGATCAGCCATCACCAGAGGATACTGTGTCCATTCTCCGCGGGTTGAAGCCTAGGTATGAACTTCATCATGGAGTGCGTATTCGCGATGAAGCACTTCTTGCAGCTGCAAAATTGAGCTACAGGTACATTCCTGATCGCTTCCTACCTGACAAGGCAATCGATCTTGTGGATGAGGCATGCGCAAAGCTCAAGAATGAGCTTACCTCAAAACCGACAGTTTTGGATGAAATCGATAGAAGAATTATTCAGCTCGAGATGGAACGTTTGTCCTTGAAATCTGATGCAGAAGAAGACAAGGATGGTGGAGTGAATGATCGCCTTAAGAAGTTAGAAGAAGAGATTAATGAGCTAAAGATCCAGTCAGACGACCTCACTATGAAGTGGGAAGCAGAACGAGGTGGTGTTGGTAGGCTTCAGGAGTTAAAAGAATCCATCGCTGCAGTTAAGCTTGACATAGAGAGGGCCGAACGTGATTATAACCTCAACGAAGCAGCAGAGTTGAAGTTTGCTAAATTACCCAAGTTAGAGGAAGAGTTACAGAAGTTAGAGGCTGCATCTGAGGTTGCTGGTGACGTTGATACCGGTTCAAGAATGCTACGTGACGAGGTCACTGCAGGTAAGCGTTATGAATTTTCAAAATTGTTATTGCATTGTCCATTTAGAAATGTCGATGGCTGTATTCTAACTTATTTTCTGCAGACGACATTGCTAATGTGATTGCTGTTTGGACAGGGATCCCTCCTCAGAGGATGCTGGAGAGCGAACGTGATCGCATATTGAAAATGGGTGACGTTCTACGTGAGAGAGTAGTTGGTCAAGATCAAGCGATTGAAATTGTGACGGAAGCGATTCAGCGTTCACGTGCCGGTCTTAATGACCCTACCAAACCTATTGCTTCGCTCGTATTTTTGGGGTAAGTTTGTGCGACGTACCTGTACGTTTTCTATTCATTCAATCTACCTTGCTGTGTTGCTCACTCGTTTTATAATTTTTCTCTACATTAGACCGACCGGAGTTGGCAAAACCGAACTATGCAAGGCTTTGGCCGAGTTCATGTTTGATACTGAGGATGCAATCATACGAATTGATATGTCTGAATACATGGAAAAACACACTGTCAGTCGTCTAGTTGGAGCACCACCTGGATACGTTGGATATGATGAAGGAGGCCAGTTGACAGACGCCGTTCGTCGTAAACCTTACTCAGTTGTTCTTTTTGATGAAATGGAAAAAGCACATCCTGACGTATTCAATATCATGTTGCAGATGTTGGACGACGGACGTGTCACAGATTCCAAGGGAAATCATGTCAACTTTAGGAATACAATTGTCATATTTACAAGTAACGTTGGTAGCCAGGATATTCTCGACTTGGGTGGACTATCAGATCCCGAGTCTCAGGAGATCATGAAGGAAAGAGTAACGGACGCTATGAAGCAAAAGTTTAAGCCGGAATTCTTGAACAGATTGGACGAATACGTTATTTTCAACAGTCTTTCCAAGAAGGATCTTCGTGGAATTGTGAAATTGGAGGTCAAACGTCTCGAGAAACGTCTAGCTGATCGCAAAATCACAATGACTCTGACCGAGAGTGCTCTCGATTATTTATCCGACATAGGATTTGACCCAGTTTATGGAGCTCGTCCTCTGAAGAGGGCCATTCAAAGAGAATTGGAAACAGCTACAGCAAGAGGAATTTTAAGGGGTGATTTCTCAGATGGTGATACCATCATGGTATCAGGAAATGGGGATGGACTAGTAATTGAAAAGGTTGTCGATGCAACAACATCTGATGACCTTGAGTTCACTCCAACTGGTGCTTTTGACTAATTTTACATAGAAATAAACAAATCAATTGATTATTACATAAGGCATTTGTCAACTCGTTAATTAAAAGTAACTTAAAAAGTAATTTCAGAAATCAGAAATAACAGCCTCCTCCAGAATAACCACTAACAACCGTGTAAGCACATGTTTCTCTACGTACCAGGTACGTGTAGGGACATATCTTGTCACTTGTCACGCAACGATGATCACAAAATGCGCTTGTTGCGTGTTGCTGCTGCCATTGAATTAACTTACAGTGCAAACCACGTAGCTTCTTTTTATTTTTCTCATCCTCAACCCTCAACCCACTAAATAAACAAATGCATCAAATCTCAATACAATACAATGATGGATATTGTGGGAAAGTTCACAACGGAAGCACTGATTCGTGCCATGGCACCGATTGATGTTGTAATTGATAACTTTCAAGAAGAATATTGCCGTCTACTGCTCAGAGGAGGACGCCGCCACCAAATACCTCCGTTGTTGGAAAGAGAGTGTAAACAAGACCTGGAAACAGTTCCATGTCACAACGACGATGAAACTACTTGCACGATACATCCTGAATGTCAATGGGGAGAAAGGGCACAAGGAGCCTTTGCAGGTATCGTGAAGAATATTATTCAACTTCCCAATGGAAAACCTGCACCATTTCAACCAACAAATAGATATATTCGTAAGTTATTGCAACGATTTGCATCAAGAGTGGAGAAAAAATGTCATCTAGAAAATGAGGCCTTTGCAGAACTCATGTTTGACTACCATCTGAGATCGACAAAGGGGGACCATCCCGATCCCAATTCATCTTGCCATGTCTCATTTTCACTGCCTTGTGTTGCTGCTGCCGGAAGTCAACAGGAGGACAAATCTCATCCTCCAAGTATTATTGGCATTCAAATATTTCCACATCATAACGATGTTGGTGTCCGTAAAGTATGGGAAGCAGGAGCCGCCCTTACAGAATATCTTTTAAAAAGACCTGAATTGGTGCGACAAAAGAATGTTTGTGAAATTGGTGCAGGTGTAGGTTTGACTGGCATTGTCATCGCAGGACTCTGTTACACGAAAAGTGTGCATATGACGGACTATACAGATACTACTCTTGTAAATATGGAATACAATGTCGCACAGAATGAAGGTTGGTTCAATAATACAAGACGGAGAGAAAAGGACTCTGTTCGTCCCGTCACCGCGGTAAGTATTCAAGTGCTCTTCGCCCGATTGGAAATTTATCGTATACATGTTATGTTGTATGAAAATCTCATGACAAGCATATGGAATGACCCACTGTATCATATCATTATGTATGTGTAGGGATACCTTGAGTGGGAACAGTTTTCAAAGGACAAACAACATATCATGGACGAGATAGGCGACTCAGTAGTAGCTCAGACATCACAATCAATTTATCAGCCTCCAGGGATATCGATGGCACTTGCAAAAAGTGCAGATGTTTTGATTGCTGCCGACGTAGTTTACGATCGCTCAGTGCTCCCTGCTCTTGCATCTTGTGTGAGCAAGTTTCTTTCAGAATCCCAAAACCGACAGGCAATATTTGCAACAACCTATCGAAACGAAAATACATTCAGCTTGTTTGAAGCAAAGTTAAAAAATGAAGGAATCAAAGTCAGCTATGTACCGAAAAATCACATCGAAGACATGAACCACATCTTTCCATGTTATTTCGATCAACCTAGAACGGATGTCAGAATTTGTACAATGACAAAATAAATTGGATGAAATAAACACACAAGCAAAAGAAAAGAATCTTTAGAACACGCGAAGAGCCCAATCATAACATGATTATTCTTTAGGATTTGTGAAAATGAACATGCACCAAAGCGCCATTTCGGATTTCCCATACTCTGGTTTCGCCCGTAGTTTTTGTGAGTGGCCTGAAGTCTCCTCCCAATACCTGGTCCAATCTCGTGTAGCTCAAGATCACGGCGTCATTTCCAAGCCATCGAATGTGGGGATTGCTCATTGTAATATTGTTTGTCATGTCGGTCGCCCCGATAGCCTTTGGCATCTTAGCTCCCAACTCAAAGTAGTATTTGTGGAATCCCAATCCCTGAACTACATGTCCACAAGATTCGGGTTCGAGGCAAGTCATATCGTCAGTACACAATTCCTTGTAAACTTCAAAGTTTCCAGATGCAATCGAATCGAGAAGTTTCTGGTTTACAGCAAGAATGTCTTCATTTGAGAAAAGGCGAGAGCCTGTTTCATATCCTTCTGTCTTGATTTCTGAATTCGTTGCCATGGTATTTGTATTCTATGTAAATCAACCTCTCCTTTCCTTCATGCAGTCCTGAAATTTTCATTTGTGAGAGAGATATTTTTTCTGGCCCTTTGTCTCTTTTGTCCTTCCCTGCGTAGCTGTAGGACACTACAATACTGTTCATAGTTGAACTCTACGTAGAAATTAACAGTACACTACGTACCTACTACTCTACTAGGGTACGCTCTGAAGCATGTACCGGTAATCACTGCGGCATATCGCCGATTTCTTCGTTGGAAGATGAGAAGATGCGAGATGCGAAATGAATGGAAATTACAAGTGGGAAAGGCCCAGCTCTCAAATGCTTTTGTTCAGAAGACAGCCACAAGACTAGGAGTAAATGCAGTTTTTCGTCCATCTGATTCTCAAAAACTTCAAAGGTGCAAGAATATTTCCAGTAATTACCTGTAAGAAATGCGCTCCAAGTCCTTTTCCTGTTGTTGGTCATTAGCTTTACTATGTGGTATTATCGCCATGATATCAATCATGATGAGCTTAGATTCTATTGATTACTTTCCAGATGAGGGGGAATCGTTTGAACTGGATCTATCTGATAGCAAAGTAGGCACAGGAGAAAAAACTATATCAGGTAGCGAGCTAAAAGACGGAGAGCATGAACATACTGATACTATGCTATCTTCTTTCCTGAAAAGACAAAATGACATAGGATGGAGTGTGACTACGGATTGGGATGAAGAAATCAAAGGGCAGAATTTTACATGTCATTGGACCATGTATCGTTCTAGCACAGGAAAAGAGGTGGACTTTTGCGTCTTTCCCTTTAAAGATGTAATATCAGACAGTGTGAAGCGTGCTCATAGATGGGGAGATTGTTTGTCTCTCCCTGGGTTGTGGAACAATGCTACAAAAATGAAGAATTCCGTATACGTAGAAATTGGGGCTAATCAAGGCACTTGTTTGACCGAAATGCTGTTGAGCACTGATGCAAATATTATTGCTTTTGAGCCTCATCCAATGAACTTATTCAATTTAAGAAATACTCTGTCTAGACTCGATCCTGTCTATCAGAGAAGGGTGTTGCTGGTCCCATTAGCACTTGGGAATAAAACTGAAGAAACCACAATTTATGCTGCATATAATAATATGGGAAACTCAGTCGTTGGTAAATTTGTAGAGGATTACGTAAATCAATCGGCCCCCGATGCATTCCAGTTCAAAATTAGAGTGGAACGTTTAGATTCGATTCTGGATTCCAATAGGCTGCATATCCCTTTAATGAAGATGGATGCGCAGGGGTATGAGTGCAAAATTATGGAAGGCATTGGAGAACAGCTTGCAAATCAGATTGACAATGTAAAATTCGAGTATGCAAGAAACTGTTTGAAGGCACATGGCTGCACTGATTTGCTGACTTTCTTTAGGAAATATGGTTTCGATGTATATAAAAGTGGCAAGATTGTGCTTCAAGAAAAGGTCAATTTCAAGCTGGCAGATTTATTGGCAAAGAAGAATAAGAATAGAGAATAGATCACTGAAACAGGTTATTACTTTTTTACATTGCTGATGCATGCATTGCATCTTACGGGGTACCTCCTGTTCCTTCAGGTACGTAAGCTAACAGTAGCAGCAGCCCGTAATGGCCGAACCAATAAATAGTACTCCGTACTCCGTACGATCCAGGCTGCCTGCGCGCGTATGTAAGTGTGTGGTCAAGAGAAGCTCGCTCCATTTCAGGACAAGCCAGATTGAGACCGCAATACACAGTAAAACAATCGGTACACGCACCACTCACAAACTGAAGTATTTCTTGCAATTAAATTATAATTGGCATCATAGAATACCGGTGATGCGATCTAGTTGCTTGCGTTGAAATCCTTAAAGCTTTCAAGTGGTTGTTCGTTCGTAACCAATCGCTATAATTTTATCACAATGGCGGCACGAAGTATAATGAGAAGTGGCTTTGTTCGTAGTTTACAGTCAAACGTTTGGCCCGCACTGTCGAGAAAGTCACACTTAAATACTATTGCTCATGTCCCGATTTCATCTCAGACTAGAACATTTGCCTACGCCCAGGTACACCACGGCGAAGAATATAGGGAAGCCATGGAGGGGAGACATGGACGGCAATTACAGTTGGCCTACGAAGAAGGCAAAAAATATGAGAATGAAGCCTTCGATCCCTTTGAGGCATACAAAATTGATAACGATCAAGACGATGAATCGGGGGAAATTAATGACATAGAAGCGGATGAGGACGAAGAAAAGGATGATGATAATGATATTGAATATGATTCTTTATCATCTTTTTACAACCCAGATGGATCTTTGCGGCGCACCAAGGCAGAACTTGTGAGTCTCAAATCAGGTGCTCCTGCTGGAGGAAATTTTGCTATAATTCATTTGAATGGATCCCAACAAAAGGTTACAAAGGACGATGTTGTCATTCTCAATAAACTGCGACCAGTAGAAAAATGGTCTGTCGGAAGCACTCACACATTGAACGCTGAGAACGGTCAGGTGTTGCTTATGGGAAGTCAAGACTTAACCCTGGTTGGAATGCCGTACGTTACCGGCGGAGAAGTTGATGTCATGGTGGAAGAGATCACAAGAGATAAAAAGGTCATCGTGTTCAAGAAAAAGAGGAGAAAAAATTACAGGAAAAAGAATGGTCATAAGAGGGAAGTTACCTTTTTGAGAGTTTTGGACATTCGTTTTCCAAACGACTCTTAAGTCGCTGAATCGGTCTACACATGTCAAAGATATATTTTCTAAACATAAGATATCTGTAGCATTTTCGTTTTCATACTTCAATCTAATGTCATGCTGTGGTACATAAAGTATCATTTGAAAGGAGAATTAGTATCTGGCGATAGCATGTTTGCTGAATGAAAACTACGCAACTTATGAAATGATTCTAAGAGATTGGACATAAATTATTTTCTCTATTACATTATTATGTCTCATCCCTTTCGATGTTTGCCTATTTATTATTTATTCACACAGTATATTTTAGCTTAGTTCAATCCATTGGTGTGTTGCTTCCTTAAAGAATTTGTAACATTTTTTCAATAGGAATGCTGTGTTCTGAATTTGAGTTCTCACCAAGTTCATCAATAATGAACTCAATCTCTTCCTTGGACACTGCTTGTGAGGCTCCAATATTTTGCAAAATCTTCTCTAGACCTGTCATTGTGATTCTACCCCCACTGTGAGATGTAGCATCGGCAGCCCGAATAATTTCCTTCTTACAGCGAGATGGTAGCTCCTCCGAGAAGCTATTCCAATTAAAATTCACAAAACGTTACACAAAGGATTTTAGCCAACGATAGAATGAGGTATTAATTATAGTCAAATCAAATCAAACGATGCTATCTACACACATTGGATTGTAGATGGACTGGCGAGGTTGAAAGAAGACTGATGCAAACTTACTTCTGGATACGATATTGTTCTACTGCCGATCGTAGCTTATTGATGGCATTAGATGTTTTTGTGGAGAGCATTCTATGTGAAGGGTATGCCTTTGCATGGAAAATAGAAGAACGAATTATATGGCGATAACTAGCGTTCATAATTGGAATATAGGTTCGGATCTGTTAGCTGCGAGGTTCTTTTGAGATCTGTTTTGACTCCTGTGTAGGTAATGTCTTTAAAAATGGTAGTGATAAATTTATGTTTTGTAGTGTTTAAAAAATTTTGATCCTTTGTGTGTTCTTTGGGTGAAGTGATGCGAAGAGACACCATCAGTGATCGTTCCATCAAACTGACTCTTTCGTGCCATGTTTTCTTCATTCAAGATGACAGTGGACAGTGATGGAGTAGATGGAGTAGACATTAGACGGAGTATTCGAAAGTTTTCCATTTTGTTCCTAAAGGGTCCCACGGGCGTGTGCGCGAGGTAAGTGTGTACAGTGTGTACAATTATTTTCTCAAAAAGTGTCAAAGTTGAGTCAAAAGTGTCAGCGTTGAGCTACTTGTAGCTCTCTACTGCAGTGTCAATAACCAACGCTCAAAAGGGCATAACGCATTCTCTCTCTCTACCCAAAGAATCTGACTGAGTTCTCTCTTCCGACCTTTTTTTCGCACAATAGTGTAGCCGTTGAACTCCTTTCATTTTATAAATTTGAATTTCAGAATTGAGTCGAAGGCGTTGCCAAACTTGTGATTTTTGTAATTTCATTTCTTCTCCTTCCTCGCCGGGCTTCCCGCTTCCCCCTTCCAAAGAAGTAACAACTCCATGTTACGAAGCAAGTAGAGGTTTCCATATCGATAGAAAAGGGTGCAAAGAGGAGTTTCTGGCTGACTATCAGAGAACTGATTAAATTAACCTTTCATGCGAGTCAGTCAATAAGCAAAATCAAGTACAAAATCTGATGCTGTTTTCACTGTTCACATAGCCTCTCTCTAACTAGAGAGAGAATCTTCTTATACACTGTACTGTGAAGTACTGTAGAATCGTCGGTGTAGGTCTCAGCTGTCTCCCTCCTGTACCGTCTCTAACCGCTTTCTCTCTGCTGCCTACGTACTTTTACATACTACAAATTGATGACCATTTTTAGATATTTAGATTTGTATTTTTTGAAAAGTCCTATATGAACCACTAATTTAGCATTAATCGATCATGAATGAATCGCCGCACCTTCGACCGTTAAGAATTTTTTGCAGTCATGCATGTCAGGAATACTGTAGAACCACGCTTCCTACACCAGTACCACTAACAGCACCATCCAAAATACGTAGTTACCATACGTTGTAAAAATAGTGTGACGTGACTTGACACCTTTCTCGGCACACATTTTCTCACTGCTTCCATGGCTTCACCAACAATCAATAAAATTAATCTCGGAACCAACGAATAACTACAAAATTATTTCCTGACACTTGCTCACAAATTTATCGAGTAACTATCGAACGAATTTGTAGTCTTTGTACACAATATTTTTATAACTTCAAAAATTCAAGCGACGACACGATGAAATCAGGTACCCACTCTATCGTCATGAGGAAGGAACACCTTCAACATCAAGCCCTCCTTATGAAACGCAAAGTTACAGCACTCATAGCTTTCACAACCACTATCTTCCTCCTTTGCATCGAGAATGTGAAGGCGTTTGCTGCACCTTTCTCGTCTCCAGATACTTTGATGATGCTAGCGACTGGAGCTCATTCTCTTGCAAAACGCTGGAAGAACTCGAGTAGCAGCTGTAGTCACTGTATCGATTCTAACAAGCCATCTTGCTCCAATTCTCCAACGACTGTCCGTACTAGCCCAAATGCGTTTATGGTAGCATCTAGAGATGCTCCTATCGCTCGTTCTCAGATCAAGTCTGTGACATCGCTTAAAATGGCATTTGGGTTTGGAGTTCCTACTATGGCACCTACTCCGTCTCCAACAATGCCTGCTGACATGAAATCATCAGTGAATGGGTTTGGTTTCTGGTACAACCAAATGGATCCAGTAGCGAGGCCTCCAGTATATGATGAGTAAGTAATGTAATATTTCAGCTTGTTTCACTTCAATTCAATTCTCAATTCTCGTGCTAATTCCATTCTACATTTGTTATGACCAAAATTGATTCATCCCCTTACAGTGATGTGACTGATTATTCCTTCACCAGCCCAGCAGATAGTTGGCCTTCATCATTCGAAGATGCTTCAGTCGTATCTGTAAGCGTATCAGCGAAAAAATCTAGGCGCCCTCGTCCAATCCGTACAATCCGTAAGATTGCCGGCTGGGTCTTTGGATCTCCAGCTGGTAAAAATGCTCGAGGATTTGGTGCGCAATCGTTCCTATGACGAATTGGCACATCCTACACATACACCATCGACAACGTTACCGTCTTTGATTTCAATTAATGTTCAAATGCTCATATTTCAACCTTCTAGCCAATGAGCTATATCATGCTTATTTCATCTGTATCGTCCTCCCTGAAAGGTGTGATGTCGCAAAAATAAGACACATCTTGTGACCAGGAAATAACTTATACATGCGGGAAATGCCATTATTTTTAATTGATTGGCAAAAGTACTGGAAAAATTTACATATCAAACAGTTTTCCACCTGTATCACATTACTATATTCAAAAAGTTTCAAAAGTCCAAAATAGATAATAACATAGACAATAATTTTAGTAAAAGTAGCACATTCTTTAAATTTTTTAAAAAAAGGGGGTAATACACTCAGCGCTAAAAGCCAGACACAATAATATATTGCATGAAAATTAGCGGGACATGTTATATACTTGTAGTTTCAACTGAGTTACTTTCTCATTTTAAAAAAAGATATCATGTATTCGCTCATTTTACTATATTACAGTTCAATTAAAAAACCTTAGATTGCTTCTTTTACTCTTCCACCCACTTATTAGTGTAACACTGTCCGATAAAAACCTTGGCCTATCTATCTACTACTGCTACTACTACTCAAAACGACAAAGCTATTTTTTCTCAGCTGGCTTGGCTTTTGTTCCCACAACATCCTTGTTTTCAACACCTTGCATATCGCCATATTGCACCAGATTGCATAGAGTTTTCCAATGCTCCTTCTCATCATCACGAATATTTACAAAAACATCGTACAAGGATGAAAGTTGGGGTCTACGAGTACTAAAGTTACCATTTTCGTCCTTATTCTTGACGGTACAGAAAAGGTCAAAGAGAAATGGATTATCCTCAACATAGTACTTTTGAGCAATCGCAGGTACCGGCTTTTTTTTCAATTCTTCACCATAGTTCTCAAGGTATCCAGAATACGTATCGAACGCATGGTCTTCAATAAGCTCGGATAGATGGTATGCCACAGGAGGAGAGAAGAAGTAGACTGGATCATTTGGGAAACATGAGTCAGTATTCAAGACATTCCAGACGCCTTTGTCATTTGCCATTCAAAAGGGTGTCTTACCTGTAACGACATACCAATAGTAGAAGAAAGCCATGGTTTGAGCTAAAACTCGGTCTATAACATTGTCATTGCCCCCGAGACTCTCCATAATCAACAAATGGTGCAATTCGTTGTCAGCCTCTGCATAGTGCGTCCGCATCTTTTCGCCCAACTCGCGCTCTCCAAAAGTTTCTCTCAAGTGTAAAACACTCAGATAAGCAAAGTATGGACTGGAACAGTAGACGATGAGTTAGTAATCAATCGACTCCTGCCTCCAGTTATACTAGCAACACGCCAATAGTTTAGAACGTCACTTACACTCGTGCCACGGTTTCCAAGACAAAAAATCTCGCATAATCACGCTTAGTGCCTCTCACTGGATAAACAAGACAGATAATATCGTATACAGTATCAATGAGAAATTTGTTGAAATTGTACACATTCTCATCAATCATTTCTGGGACTTTGCTAGGAGTCGACGAGGTTGCCGTCTCGGCAGAGGGGGGCGAGAGTATATTTAGGTCAGTAATTGGTTTAGCAACTTTACTTTGAGGGTTTAGATTCAAATGGTTAGAACTAGGTGCAAAGGCTAACGAAGTAGCAAGCAGCGTAGATAAGACAAAAATCTTCATGTTTTTCAAGGATCTCCCAAGGGCGTGTTTTGTATGTTGTATTCTTCAGAACGGTTTTATGGACAGATACAATTTTGAAACGTGATACCGGTTACCGGGCCGGGTGGTGCCCTTGTACATTGCAGGTGCAGAAAACTGACGTCAAAAAGATGTGTCTTGACCATGGTGCGTATTTTTTCTTTACCGTAACCGACCAGATGCCACCTCCACAGCACGTACGTATGTATGGTTCCTACAATAAATGCGATCAGACCTACCAGTACTGCCTTGCTTGGATAGTATTGTCTATATTGTACGTAGATACCGTACCAGCACAGAAGTATTACCCATGGAGGTTGGGATAGTATTGTGAGGTTATGGGACTGTTTTTGACTTGAGTTTTTAGTTTTTGACTTTTCATGGAGAGACTTTTCACTTTTTCGAGCCTACAGTAGCTCTCCCTAGCCAGAATGTCATCATGGAATGATACTCCTGGTAAGTATCGAACTGGGGTTGTTGTTGGCTACTAATTTCGTCATCCGCCTTTCAAACAAACAAAAAGTAAAGAGAGTAACTAAGACTACAATCTATTGCCAATGCGAGTTAAGCAGTGCTACCTTATAAAAGATATCACCATACATGACTAACATATTTGTGCCATTGCTTTCGTCTCAGGATAGTAAAAATTCAGCCACACACGACCTTTTGAATGTACAAAAAATGCCATCCCAAAGAAGGCACTATCACCAGTGTAACGAACTCTTCAGGAAAAACATAAAATGCAACATCTTACTCTTCAATTACACTCAACAAACTCTCACAAATCACATCAGCCATATCATCAAAATCGCTATCATCCCACATGAGAGGCATTCTCACATCACACGCTCTAGATAGCATCTTGGCTGTCATCGGAAGTGGCTCCTCCGCGGGGGCAAAGCCCCAGTTGACAAAATTTCTTGCGTTCGACTTGTGTCCAAAAAGCTCAACAGGAAGGCCATGAGCAGCACATTCATCCAAGAACTGTTGAACTTGTTCATCAGAAATATCTGGACTCAAATTGAATTGTAGAGAGTCATGGACAGGTGTTGTGACTCCAGGAGTGTTTTGAGGAATACTAATATATTTTCCAATGCGTTCTTCAAGGTTCTTTGTGAGCTTCGTATATCTAGCATTGTATTTTTTGATTCTTTCTTCAAGGGTTTTTATTTGAGGTTTGATCACAGCAGCTGCCAAGTTTGACATGCGAAGAGAATAGTTGGGAAGTTCATTTGGAAGGTTCCCAAAAACTTCTGGTCCAGGCACTGTAACATGCTTACTTGATAGCCCTTCATATGCTCCAGCATAAACAGCACACTTGGCGGCCATAAGGGGGTCATCAGTTAGGAAGAATCCACCTTCTCCAGAGTTGATCATCTTGTACGACTGAGAAGATATGGCACATGCGATACCCATGTGTCCAGTGTGTTTTCCTCTCCACCGAACACCTAGAGAATGAGCACAGTCTTCGAGAAGAACAGCACCAAATTTATCACAAGCAGCCTTAATTCCGTCCATATCAGCAACCTTCCCGCGCATATGAGACACAAGAACGTGTTTGCAGTTGGGATGAGCTGCAAGCTTCTTTTCCAAATCTGCTACATCCATGACATGGTCATAATTGCTCTCGACGTAAACAGCCTTACCACCTGCATGTTCAATGGCAGAAGGAACAGCTCCAAAGGTAAAGGCATTGGAGATTACTTCTCCACCAGGTTGGAGACCACTTGTCTTCAAAAGAAGCATCAATGCAGAACCACATGAATTCAGAGCAACGCAGTATTTATGTCCAGTGTATGCAGCCACGTCAATCTCGGTCTGGGACACAACGGATTCTTCACCCTTTCCAATATTGTAACGATACATTCTTCCAGTCTGCATGAGATCGAGCGCAGCTTGTTGTCCCTCAAATGGCACTGGATCAGGAGTCTTGATATCCCTTGTGATAACAGTTCTTTCGGTAAAAAGAATAGGTAACAATCAAACGTATATAGTGAGAACAACAAAATGCTGGTAATTGCGATCATTTTTTCTTGGATAAATGTTCTTCATCATGAAATAGTTTCGTCGAGAAAAACATGTGAAAGTACATATCAAAGCCATAAATATTCACGTCACTATGCCATCCCACTCCGCTACTCGAAAAAATTTCCCCCATCCTCCAATGCTCTTCAACGTCAGTCCGTCGCACTGCGTGACCCCGAGATGCTCATCTAATGAATCTTTTTTGAAATTGGACCAATCGATCGATTTTGGAGAGTGAAAACGACAGAGGCACCAACATAACTAATATCCCTTTGAAAGACTGCATGACAATGCCCCTAAATCACCTGCCGGATTTATGCAGCTATGATACACACCAACAAGCGAACAACAGTAGTTGCAACTACTAGCAACTACGATTGGTACTAACCTTTGTCCCGTCTTGGGAACTGCACTGAAAGCACCGACAGAACTCAAAGATCCAAGAAAGAATAGAGCAGTATTTGTGAATTTGGTCATGATGATTTTTCAAATTGAATATATTGAAACTTTCTAGTATTTAATTTTTACTTGCGAGAGAAGGGATGTTTGTGATGATCACCTTTGGTAGAATGCAAGATATTATGAAAGAGGAAAGTTCATGCAAAGAATGGGGAGTCACAAGAACAAACCAACCAATCGTTTCCGCGACACGACACAGAATAGGTGGCTCGCATAGAATTTGGCGGGAACAGTATCTTCTACAGCATTTTTGTACGAAAGGAGGAAAGAATTCGGGTTAGGTATCATTGTGGTACATAGTACCGTAAGTAAAAAATGTACACTTATCAATCGTATGTACTTGACATACGAGATGTCAAGTGCAATGCGTGCAATCATATCAAGGTGGCTACCTTGAAAAAATTACGCCTCATCTGGGGAATGCATAAATACCCTAATTGAAATGGCCACATCGTCACAGAGGGGTGAAGGGGTTGATGGATTTCAAGCAATTTTATTTGTTGCGGCAACAAATTCTGACGTGTGGGCCAAAATCGTCACGTACCTGCAGCAGCTGCCGCACTTTTTTGTTTTTTTGCGTCGTCAAGAAGTGTGTGTCGCCAAGGGATCTGCGGAAGTAAATACCGGCGGATGGAAAAGGACCAATGACAAATATGGCCTATAGTAAAAAAATAACGACTACATTCAATGCCACTGTGGTCAGCGAAGAACGCTATTATATTCACAATCTCACAATATTATCAACAACGGGAGATATGGATGTGAGATTGCCTCGTTGGTGCTACTCATTCTCCCCGATCTTACCGACGGCAATGACAAAATTGATCGATGACGACAGTAGCGACTGAATCAATGGGGTAAATGGGGGCAGGAGACATTTAAAATTTGTTGTTCGACCAGATCGGGCAGTTCGGAGGAAAACCTTACCGTGTCGTGATGCTGCAAATCATCTTTTGTGGCCAACATTACAAACAATTATTATACTCCAAGAATGGAAATTGAAACAGACGACAATCAAACAGATGGTTGGTTGGCTGGTTGAGGCACAGTCATTTCTCACTGAACAAATCAAAGAAAAATAAAGTCAGATGTTTCTCACTGAACAAATCAAAGAAAAATAAAGTCCCTGTTCTTAACTAGGAATAACATATACTGTTGTTGTATTGCAATCGTTTTACAAAAGATACAATAATTTGGTGATAGATTTAATTAGTTATAGCATTCATGATCTTTTGACAACAAAAGAAAGAAACTAAAATAACAGTGCTCTCCAATATTACAGTGTGTATTATAAAACTTCTCCAAGGCTATCACACGCTGGTACTATACGGTCAGATCGTGTGCACCTTCACCATAATATTCATTTTGAGATTGTTCTTCCATGATATCATACCATTCCTTCAAAAAATAATTTGCGGCATGACGTATCCCCTGGGATGCCTGCTTTTCTTTCTGAACACTATCCTCTTTCCATTCCCTACTTTTCTTACCTCTACCCTTTGAATATTTGGAAGCCACTTGCAATATATTATTTTCTGCTTCATTAGTCATTAACACTCCAAAGTGGTCCGGAATGACATGATGAATAAGCTTCTGTACGATATTCTCATAATTTACAGGTCTAGCCAACATCCCCGCCTCAAACAAGGCACTGACTGCAGACTCACACAACAAACTCAAATGCAGCGCACACTTTTCCACCGCAGGTAGATTCTCCACCACCTTTCCATCCTCCAAAAGCTTCTCAACTCTCTTCTGTGGAACATCTCTCAACTGTCTCACACAATTGGCTCGATTCTCCCCATTGGCCAATTGACTCATCATAATCTGCACTGGATCCCTATACACATAAATCCATGGCGTATCCGGAAATGCCTCCAAAAACACCGGCAAATACCTTGAACCAATCGACTGTATTTTGAAAAACATATCTTCCTCCTCTGGACGATCCGTCCTTCCCATGACATAAATGACATCTTGGACCAATTCCACAGCTCGTCCCTCTGGACAGTCCTGACCCTCAAACCCACACGCTCTCAATGCTACAATGGGAGGAGAGGATTCGGAATATACTCGATGTTTTGTTGGATTCATGGCGGCAAGACTATTGGCAACCAGTGTGGATCCGCATCTACTTTCGTGAAAGACAAATCCGGTGGGATAAATGGTGTGTGAATTATTGTTCTTCTTATTGCTGCTGGCATTGTCATTGTCTATACGACGTATTTCGTTGACGACTTGTTTTAAATCCAATTCAAATGGATTTCGACAGCTTGGTGAATGAGAGACAAGGTCTCGAAACATGGGATCTAAAAGAGAGAGTCAGAGGGAGAGAACACAGTATTGGATTGTATCGCATGGCATGGTATGTGACGAAAAAAGCAATGAGATACACAGACAAAACTAAAATCGCAACTATACAACAAGAACAAAACATAACAAACGCTGCAATAAATAAAATGCATTCTATCTGAATGCATGCAATCACTTACAAGAAGAAGGATCCGATTTATGAAGATCCCAATCCAACTGACAAAATACTCCCATGACTCCACGATAATGAGCCTCATTGGTTTGTATTCCCGATCGGGATACGTTCACATCAATTAAATGAACCTTTCCTCTCAACACAAGATTTAATTGTTCCTCTTTGGAGAGTCTATGGTAATTTCTAAAATATCAACGGGCAGTGTCAGTAAGCGACTTTGGACTTGATCATGTAGTAAGAAAGAAAGAAAGGAAAGAAAGAAAGATAGAAAGAAAATACCCTCTGAAGAAAGGAAACGATAATACTCACATACTAGCCGACGGATATTCCCGCCGTCCCATTTTGTTGCGAAGAGCATTCGGCTCTAAACGAAAATGTCGTGGATCGTTGTTGTATCTTTGGTCACCATCGTTGTCACCATCCCCTGCATGAAATACTTCATGAATCAAAATGACAATGACACATACGGCAAATACAATACCGAATCTTTTCAATTCTCGATTTCGTCTTGCTTTGCCTGAATTTCCTTTGATGCTCTTTTTATCTTTTCCACATACCGTCATTCTTTCTAATACACTCGGGACATTTACAATTGGTAGATAGGTACGGTAGATGTTTAGTTGGATGAATGAATGGATTGATGGATGCATCAGTTATATTATAGTACAGATTGCAAGAATATAAACTGTGGTCTACTGTGGTACGTATACCATACAAGAATACCGACGAACATTGCGTGCAAGACGAACGACATAACACTTTACGTAGTACAGTCCACAGTACACATGATGAACATAACTAGGTACCGCATGATTCCTACAGAGGACAATAGCACAGAGTACATTCAGTAGTATCGATCTACATAAAAGTGTACATACAGTATTGGTTCTACTGTAGAGACTGGAGAGTTTAAAAACAATGTGGAAAATCATCAATCGACACTCCTCCTCGACATTCGATTTATTCATCCACTTTCTCGACTAACTATCAATCAATCGAACGAATCAATCGACCAATCAACCAATCAACTAAACCCATTCAATAAACAAACAAACATGCCATCCTCTTCTGGAAGAGTGCGCATGCCGCACAACAATCGAATGTCCACCTCCTCCTCTCTCCGCACTCGTGACATTTGGTCCAAGGCCATTGGTCACGATCCCTACGCCGAACGACAACCAGATTCCTCCTCGCAATCCCAACCAATCAACGATGGAGCAAGTGAGAGTGTCATCATGGATGAAGAAAAGACCAAAACACTCATGGAGATTGCCAAGAGTCAAAATACGCAAGATCGAAGTGGGAATGATTTTGTGAAACAAATGTTTCTAGGTCTCAAGAGTGGAAAGAAGAAACGAGCGGATTTGCTCAAGGATGGTGATGCGAATGGTTTATCGGAAGAATTGAAGAGGCAATTGGAGGAGGAGAGTAGTAGCAGTGAAGAAGAGTTTGTATTGCAAGTGGATGACGAAGAAGAAGAGAAGGATAAGAGAAAAAAGACAAGTAGGAAAAGGGATAGAGAGAGGGAAAAGAAAAGGAAAAAGATCAAATCCAAAAGAAGAAAGAGACGACATAGAGAGGATGATGATGAAAATGATGACGACGATTCGTCTTGTTGTTCGTCGTCTTCTGCATCGTCTTCATCAAGTAGTAGCGACAGTGATTCGTCGAGGAGACATCGCGACAGAAATAGAAGGAAGAGACGACATCGACATCACGGTAGAAAGAAGAGTCATTCAAGACAACGGTACAAGTCTACTTCTTCTTCTTCAAGGAGGAAATATAGTTATTCTTCTTGATAGTAATGATGGATGGACTTTAACTTTTTGTCAATGGAATTATAATAATTTGCATTTGAAGCCATCAACCTTTGTTTCAATTTTGAAATTAAGATGCCATCATTATGAATGCACAACATCAATCGTTGTGACAAGGTGGAAGTAGTAATTCAAGATGAAAAGATAAAAAGTAGATTTGTTGTTCTTTACAAGCCAGAGTAGTATCAAAGTTATCAAAGTTCTCTGAGTAAATTGATAAGTAAACATTAAATAAAAATATTATCCCACATGCATGTTGATGCTGCTGATATATTTATACCATTGGTGATATCTTTTACATGTATACATCTTTTAATACAGCGTAATCAAACAGCTATCTGGAACCTGAAAACTCTTAAAGGGACAGTCTCGAAACATGAACACTTTGTCCTGATTCTTATCATCCCATGACCCGATCACGCTTTGCAATATTTCAGCATCCACGGGAATTAGAGGAAAGGGATCATGAAAATAACATTTAATCATTTCTAGTTTGGGACAGATGCACGATGCTAGATAAAAGCTAGTGTTTGCTATTTCCAAGTAGATTCTTTTTAGTGAATCTGATTTGATATCAAGATAATGATCAGAGTCATCACGGTCATGAAGAAATTCTTCATCAAAAATTGTTAAATTTTCCAACATGGGCATGGAGCGAATTATCTCTGTCAATCGCTCTGCACTGGATTGTGAATCTTTATGATCACAGTCATTGAGGGGATTTATGCACAAGTCTTTGATTGAATGGGAAAATGATGTCAACAGTCGAGGGGTAATGGGATGAGTCATGATAGTTAACGCCATACTTTCCAACAATGGACAGTTGCATATTACCAGTTCATGAGTCCCCTTGTAAGAAAGTCTACGGAGAGAATTTGATCGGATCTCACAATCTCCAGGAATGCGCAATTCCAATTCTAGAGTTTCAAGTGCTCCGAAAGACGTTATGGCCTCCGATAGGGTCCTAAAATTATACTTGGATGCAGGATGATGCTTTGAACCACATAATACCAAAGACAATTTCTTCAGGAGAGGAAGCTTTGCCAGTTGAGAAGTTAAGAATCTCATGTCAAAAGCACCCCCACCTTTGGTGATAACCCCGTGAAAAAAAATTTTAGTACATTTTTTTGCCCGATCACCAATCGCTTGTAAAAATTGCCTCTGTGCATAGACTTGTCTATCACCTTGGCTAGTTTTCATCGCTTCATCAAGGATACGGTCCACCACTTCTCCTGGTATTCCAGCTCTCGTTGCAGACATTTTTTGAGGGTATGTAAAAGATCCAATATAATCCGTTACGCTTAAAGCTACGTCACTCATGCCACTTATATTGCATTCTTGTAACAAGTGTGTTAAAATGCCGGCATCAAAATAAGTACATCGAAAACCACTGGAAAAAAGAGTTCCGATTCGAATCTGATTATC
This sequence comes from Chaetoceros muelleri, assembly GCA_019693545.1. Lineage (NCBI taxonomy): Eukaryota > Bacillariophyta > Thalassiosirophyceae > Chaetocerotales > Chaetocerotaceae > Chaetoceros > Chaetoceros muelleri. The sequence goes on along the minus strand of JAAMXU010000277.1, from coordinate 21,091 downwards.
ACGTAGCCATGCAATTTCATTATAAGGACGTTTTATCCACCATGTCTGGTATCGAATAGGTGTTGTCTGACCAAATTCTTTCACTTTGTCCCTAAAGAATTTTGAAACAGGCCCAAGAGTTTGAAATAGACGTCTCATGCCCTCTAAAGTGTCTGAAGAGATGAAGGAAAAAATATGATATATGGCTTCATCGGGCAATTCGTCGAAAAGGGTTAAAGTTGTTGTCGTGTCCTCATTCCTGCATTTGCCATCGACGATGTATAGTACTTTATAACCACAAGATAAGGATAAGTTCATTGTCGCCTTCTTGTATTGCCGTGTACGGCTGAATCAAAATTTCATCCATCACCAGTAGTTTATAAAATGGTTAGAATGACTGCAATAGTACACATTATATTTAGGTAGGGGGTTGCATAAAAATCTACCCCGTCAGAGCATTTAGCCAAATTCGTGTCATTTTCCATTATCCACTCTTGGCTATATTCCTTTTTACCCTTTTCTTTTTTTTTCTTTTTTGTTATCTACACATTCCATCATTGTAATTAGCAGCATTCAACCCCCCCCCCTTGTTTAGGGGTAGTATTGGATTGGTTCTTGCCTCTGCAGCTGTTAGGAAAGGCTCCTAACCCCCTTTCGCATTGGTAATTTCTCTTGTACCTCTTCTGCTTGCTGTGGACTAATTTCCACACAATGTAATGACAGTTACTAAAATCATACAATCATGACAGATCTTCCTAGTCCATGTAAGGTTGCAAAAGGAGATGGCCCTTTTGTAGCGTCGCTCATATTCCCTGCACAACCTGTAGAAGTAGAGGAAGTAAAAAGGAACTCAATATCGCTTACTACAACCAACTTTGAATTTATCGACATTCTTGCCCCTCCTGCAAAGTTACCTGACCTCCCTAAGAAGCTATACTACATTCTGGATGATGGCTTTTTGACAAATGAGGATTGAGACATGACAAAAAGAAAGAAATCTCTTGTATCTAAGTTAATCTCCAAAGGCAAAGAAACAGAATGTAGGTATTACACAGATGGGTCACATCAATGGGGTGCAAAGGAAGAACATGACAACAGAAAGGGTGCATTTCGTTTCTTCAAACTTTGTTGCTCTCATTCCAGGGTCAAAAGTACAAAGGACAAAAATAAGAAGAAAGTTGAGATCAAATTGGCTTCAACAAACAACACACGGGTAATCCATGGAAGACACAATGGCAATAGAAATATGGCAAGGAAAACATGTAAGTACCAGTAGTCTTGGATCCAATTAGGTTCCGACAGTTTCTTTTGAATTATATGTCCTCATCATTTATATTTCTAGCATCAATCCTGACTGATAGCCCATGTAGATTTAAGTATATAAAAATATTTTGTAATGCCAACTTGTTCTTCATGGAGGTCTGTACCGAAATTCGTGAACATTCGAATCACAGAAAGGAATCCGAGCATGAGTTATTGCTTGGCAGTAAGCTACTTAATGATGAAATTATGACCGACCAAAGAACTATGGCTTTTGCTTCAACATCTGGACATGCCTTAGCTAGTGGATTACGAAACAAGCACCAGATAAATATAACTAAGCTGGCAATGTCAAATGCGGCTAAGAACAGTAAAGTTTCACCTCATTTCAACACAGATCACCTACAGAATATGCATGATGCAGAAAGCATCCGGCAGTTGCTCTTAACTTCAGATTGCAAAGTAATTATGCTAACACTGCATGATTATTTCGCATCGGATCCCCCTAAAATATCATTGTCTGTGTGTGACTCATCAGGTGCTATCACCAAGGAAGTGTGCACTGATGCCACAAGAACGCAAGTGCAGGAGTGGGTAAATGGAACCAAAAGTATGAAGTCAACAGATAAGGACACTTTAATTTGTCTAGGATGGGCAAGCAAGGATATGATAAGGATTGCAAATGCTTTCCCACAGTCTTTATCAATTGATGCGACACACAAAACCGTGAACATAGATGGTCTATCCTTACTGACTGTCACAACAAAAGATGCTTTTGGCAAAACAAATGTTGTATTACGCTTTTGGATTCCAAACCAGAAACAGTGGATGTTTAAATATATTCTTCAAGAAGCTATACCTAATATATTGGGTCCTGAACTGTGCACAAAAGTGCAGGCTTTCGTGAGTGATGGAGACGAGCACTTGATAGCCATGATCACACAAGCGATATCTACAATTTACAGAAATGCCAGGTTATTACCTTGTGCCTGGCATCTAATTGACCGTCCAATGTCTAAGATGAGAAGCAAGTTTCATACTCGGTATCATGTCACGGAATATTTCACAGAATGGACATGCAGATCAATTCAGAGATGGCTATATAGTTGGATGCGACCTAGTGGAGGGATATACTGCAGAGATGAATATGAAGTATCCAAAGCCATTTTATTATGTATGCTTAAAAGCGACCTGATGGCAAGAATGTTCACTATTGATGGATTGGCAAAGTTAGAAGAGTATGTTACTGACAGACTGAAGTATGAGCATAAATTTTTGTCCTGCGACTCTATGGACATTTTTGCTCTTGAAATATATTCTAATAGTGCACATGAAGGAACCAATACTGGTGCGAAGCGGAATATAAGGAAGGTCCATGCCATGCAATCGCTTGGAATGAGCACTTATAACTTAGTACAACAAGACAAGCAATCACATGTGGAGAGGCAAAAGCAATGCCATTCGGAATATGTTAAAACCCGCAACTGGACCAAAAGATGGGAGGGACTGACAAGTAATACTGCTGCAATCATGACAAATATGCACAACATGACAAGGTTGGTTTTAAGTAGCGAGTGGGGAATGATTGGAGACAGTATATCATTTTATGTGTTGGCACCTAATGATATCGAACGAAACAGTTTTCTATTACATGAAGAAAAACAAAAATGTATCAAGGAAAGAAAGAGAGCATTGGAGGTTGAATGTGATGAGTTGGGTCAGGACAGTGGCAATGACAATTCATCTGATATGGATATTATTGAACCACATAACAGGAAAAAACAAAGAGCAGCAACAAGTATAAAACAATTGAAGAGAATGAATATGATTAAATTGCTAGAAGGAATGACTGTTGTAGTTAATATCAACAAAAAAGATCACTGGCCTCCTTTGTTCACTTCCAGAGTCATTATACCATCATGTGAGTTTCTTCGGGACATAAAAGACAACAAGAAAAGTTTGACTTGGAAGTTTGAAACATCACAATTCATAGAACAACGCATTCATGAATGGGTGACCACGAGATGCGGTGGAACATGTTTTGTTGGTGATGATGGTAGCACACTGGTATCACAAAAAAATGCAGTTCATCATTTTATTTGTATTATTTCAAGGAAATACAAAACATTCTTAAAAATCCATAACCGTGATCACCTTATGGATAGAAGAAAAGTTTTTCATGGACACCATTTCCCTGACATGGAACTCGACATACATGGTAAACGAACTTTTGTGAAAGGCGTCCCTCTCCTTGTTCCAAATGTTTGGGTTGGACAAAATAAACCTACGGAAATGTCAGACAGAGACTTCTACCACACAAAGGTTTCCTCAGTTCATATAAACAAGTTTGCAAAGGGGCGCAATCACTATTGTGAAGGAGCTTTGTATGATGTGAACTGCCTGTCTAAAGATGTGTTTTTGATCAAGTCACAAGAAGGAGATGAAATGAGGAATATCGACTTAGTTTTTGATTTATTGATGGAGGACAAATCTAGAAAAACACATGTGAAAGTAAGAATGTGTGAAAAGGCGGATGTGTCAAAGGTAACAAAGGCATTTTATCCGGCAACAGATTTACTGTCAACAAAAGTACATTCTAACTGTAGACGCAACAAACAACCAACACTATCAAGCAATAGCTTTATGTTTACATTTGGTCATGATGGGAAAGCATCATGTCTCAAATCTGGTGCCAGAATCAGTTTTAAGCGGGATGATCTGAAATCAAAGTCTACTATCAAGACACTTGGAAACTTGCTTGGTTTTACCTTTAGGAAATACTTTCCGATGGAAATGAAAGAGTTGATGAGAATTGAAGACAAGTTTGAAGGAGAGCACCATGTTGGAAAAATTGCACACACAATGGAAATTTCGCACAATTTAGAAAATGCATCACATTATGATGCTGGTGATGCAGGATATGGATTCTCCATCTGGCTTCAAAAGGAACCACATCTTCCATCAAGACATTGGTATTTTATACTTCCCAATGCAACAATCAAAGGAAGTCGTGGAGTAGCAATACAATTATCCCATGGGACAATGATTTCTTGGAATGGCGCCGAGTTAAAACATTGTACAATGATGCCGTCACCCGCATTATCTGATTCGTACTTTGGATGTTTCATGGGACCAAAGCGAAAATTTTGCAATGACCGATTGAATCCAGATGTGCCATTGCTATCTAGGAAAAGGCTTGAAAACATGACTGAAATTAATTCTCTTCTGACTTAATAACACAATTTATGCTGGGATTCACATTGCATCATATTTATTATTAGTGACTACTATGAAAACCCTCTTTGTAATGCTGTTGATACTTCATGTTTCTCTCGTGCTAATTGTTATGAAGGAAAAATTAATCAAATATAATGTAATTCTTCAATACCTTCTATCAAATACAATGTAATTCTTCAATACCTTCTTCTTCTGCCCATATCACCATCTCCAGCAGGGACAATCGACTTAAATTCATTCATTCCAAAGGCGACCAATGCACTTGAGTATGATACTAGTGAGTGATGTTTTATCTTTAAGACCTAACATTCTAACGGAAACCAAATCTCCACATGGCACCATGATAGTTCCCAAAGACAAATACGTTTTCTTGGCCGCAGTCAATGCAGGAATCATGAACTTCATACACTTGGATTCGTTCCATTTTCTCCTCTTTTCTCAGACAGCAGCCAGTCATACCAACAATCCAATGCGGCAGCCAGCAGAACACTGCAGCGCAACTCTTCTTCACCATACAAAGTCCATGGATTCCATAGCTGTTGCTGTTTCAAAGGATTGTTGATAGAATTTTTTGTTCGTAAAATGTTCCTTAAAATGTTGTGCATTGTGTGAGGATTGTTACTGTGTTTGTTAGGCTTGTTAACTACAGCATATCATGGATGGAAGATATGTTGATAGAGTGACAGAGGAGGTAAAACGGTTGAACCCTTGGATCTCTCCACCTAAGGTGAGAGGGATAATGTGATTCTTGCTAAATGCTCTGACGGGGTAGATTTTTATGCAACCCCCTACCTAAATATAATGTGTACTGAGGCATGTCAGTCAGCAGGGGAATGTGGAATTCCGATTGGCATCGTCGTGCATCGTGTCTCTCGTGTTAAGTCCATCACGTGTGTGTGTGTGTGTGTGGTTCGTTCACCCCACCCCTGTACCTCCTGTGTGTATCGTGCATGCTCTATCTTCTATGTATTACTAGTATGTACTTAGGCAGTTGGAAGAAATGAGACGTTTACTCTAGGAAACTCCTTTTCCATTTCGCCCGAGCGCGCCATTCAACTGGTGGAGCAGATGATTTCGAATGGTCCCCAATCTCTCGGGTGAACCTTGGGCTATACCTATGAAGTCGTCCACATACACATCGACTTCCGCGGTAGGAGCGGCAGGCCTTGGGAGAGAAGGATCAGGCTGACAACTGTCTTCATCTGTAGGGTGGTGGGCAGTGCCAAATTGGTCAAACTGAGCTGCCCGGTGCCCTAATGGGTGAAATGCGGCATTGTTCTGGCTCCGAATGGCACTGTTAGCTAAGTCCGCTACTGTCTCTGTTGCTGTGCAGAAAGCTGGTGGTGAATTCTTCCATCCCATTGGGAGCACCAGTGGGAGAGCGACTAGGGGTTCCGTTCCTGGGGGGCCTGGAAACACAACGCCTAAGCGTGGTATATCCTCAGGGCACAAATCGATTCTGTAAAAACCATCAGCGATATCCAGTTTCAGTAAGTAGACAGGGCCATGTTGGGGGTCGGCTAACAATATATGGCGAAGGATTCGGGCTAGAGCTTGCCCAAACTGCATAGCATCTTCAGCGATGAGAGGCAGCGTTTCTTGGTTGATGCCATAGAACGAATAGTCGACAATCCACCGTGGCCTCCTGTCACGTTGGGGCACTACCCCCAGAGGGCTCAACCTTAAATTGCTAAGGTCCTTGACAACCGAGTAAGGGAGGATTGTCCACTGTCCCTTTTGTATCATGTCAACGAATTCTTCGCTCAGGAACTCAAGGTGTTCCTGACACGACTTGTGGGCGCCACGCTCCATGGCGCGGTCGAGTTGTTCCTTGGTCCAGGGGCGAGTGCTAACTTTGACAGGTACTCCATGCTCCCTGTAATGTTTGAGTAGACGCTTCGCAGGATGGTCAAACGGTAGGTCGACAAGGTCCTTTCGGTGCCTTCTTGCCTGCACAAACTTCTTCCAGCCCAACTTCTGCAGTAGGGACAGATCACGAGCAATGCACTTACCTAGGTTTTGGGGTAGTCCTGTCAAAGTTAGCTGAGTTCTCGTAATAGGTTCCTGTTGCACTGTTGGTGCCAGAGTTGTAGTTTGTGGTGGCTTCGGAAGAGGGGAATTATTGATGTTATTAAGGCGGATACGCTTGGGGCTGTTGGTGGTAGTTTTACTAGGAATTACACTACTACTCATGCTATCGTCGTCTTCCAGCCTTATTCTCTTCCAGCCTCCCCGTCATTCCTTGGGGTAGTGAGCTACACACCACTGGGCCAGCTCCTTGGCTTCATCACTCGTGTACGCCACATGATCCACGGCTCTGGGGCACCTTACATTGCATTGCGCATTGCCCCTTCGTGTGCCATGCTAGGCACATGGGTTGCTGGTCCACCTTTGACAAGGGCAAGGCAGGTAGTTCCTTTTCCGCGATCTTCCTGCGAATCTGGTGAGTTCTAACTTTGTTCAGCTTACGATACTCTCCAAAAACCCCTTCCAAGAAATGGGGATTGCTTGCGGCTGCATCCGGGTTAGTGATATCTGAAGGTGTTGTTCCAGGTTTTTCACCGGGATGCACACTGGGAGTCTCGCTCGGCTTCCCTGGCTTCGCGACTCCAAGGCTCTCTAACTTTAACTCCTTTAAGAAACCTAGTGACATGGTTGGCTCCCACTGGGCAAACTCTTGCTTAATATCATCGAATACTTGGTCAAATTTTGGGGGTGCTCTTGCTGCCGGAGTGTTGCTTTGCATTTCGAACCAGTAACTGAGGTCGATAGCGTTGCGCTTTAGAATCTTGGATGGGAAGAGCAATTGATCTCGCGATGTTACCAACCCTTGTTGGTGCCTGTGCAATTCAGCTTCCGAACTCGTGAACCTTAGGTAAAACCTTTCATAAGCCTTGATAAGCCTATGATCATCGCCGAGTAGGACCATGAGAAGAATGTGAACCCTACGGACTTGGTTCCTGGCTTGGTAGATAGCTCGAGGGGCACCAGGCTTGGCCTGCATCACTGTTGCAAACTCGCTCAAGGGTGGTGCGTTGCTCCCATCATACATTGCCTCATACAAGGCCTTCGAGCTCAGGGCGCCTTCGATCGCTTCTTCCGGGAACATGAACGGCGGCATACCTGTCGACACATGATCATTGGTGATCATGGCAAAACGGAGGCTCTTCACCATCTCTAACACAGCGGGGGTGACGATGAATTGTAGCCACTCTCTCCCAATTCATCCTTGGTCTTGTCAACCGCCCACTGCAATACTCCCAGCTGCTGGGCCTTCTTTGCCTTGGCAAGGTCGCGCCAGATGTCGGGCACTTCAGAGGCGGCAGCGACTTGGCTCCAGCGCAACAGCTTCTGTACACCTGTGGCTCCAAGCATTTCTTCCACCCCTTTGACTTTCTCCCACTGGCGCTCCTCTCTCGCTTCCTCTCTCGCCGCTTGATTGTCGCAAACAAGTTCGCTGATACTCACAGCATTTTGGTCTTGCTGTCTCCTTCCCGCCTCCTGGTCTAGTTCTGGGAAGTCTTCACAGAGTATCCTTCGACGATGCTCGAGGAGTACGGCATCTGCTAGCGGCGCTGTCGGAGCTTCGGCAAGTGATAGTAGTGGCTCCGCGTTGGCTACCGATTGGGTTAGGGCGGCTTGAAGATACTTGATGAGGGCACGGCATGCAACTTCCTTACCGTCCGTGACATTCTGGCCACGAACTCGCTCCCATGCTTCTCTTGGCGTCAAGGGCTCGCCAAGAAACATCCCTACATACTTGGGTGGGACGAAGCATGTGCGTCTCACCTTTATCAGCTCCGTACCAGCTTCACCTTGGGCATATGGTCCCAGTAACTCGACATCATGTTGTCCAGCTAGTATTGCATCGATTGTTCCGGGGGCAGGCACTAGGACTTGTTGATTCAGTTGATGGAAGTAATCTGACTTCCACTCAACAAGCACCGCTTGATTCCGATGGAGCTCTCCCTTTTGGGCGAAGAGCTTGTCATCCCAAGTAGAAGGGGGCATCCCGAGGCGTGGGTGGAACTTATCCACTTGAAGATAGATGTGTAGATGGCCGCCATGGTAGAGAAGGAAAGCTGTCGGCACGCGCTGGGCTCTAGCACCGATTACAAGTGTCTTGACTTGCTCAGGAGATAGCAAGTTCACGTTCCCTTGCAATGGCACATCGTTAGGGCTCATGGCTGCCGCATAATCGCCGTTGAAAACGTCGTGACTAGCGTCGGCAAAGAAGGTAGAATAGAGTGCCTGGAAGGCGGCAGGAGGGATTCCTGTAGGCATCGCGAAGTGATTCACAAGGCAAGCGATGCTGAACACGATACGCTTAAAAATTATTAATTACTACGAGTGTTGTCGTATTTGTCCAATACTCACTTTTCAGCACACTCTTAATTTTTATGATCCTCCCAAGGAAGATCCACTCAACACCTAACGACCAATTAATTCCTACCTCATCGCTAACTTTCATTCGTATGAGGCAACCATTGGTGATAATGATGACTTGGAATCCGTACTTGTTGTGTTTTTCTACTTGTAGTGAGCCTAGTTTTTCCTTGGAACAATGACCGGCCCATTCCTGTAAGATTGGTTTGCCGGCTTTGCGAACTTGGGCTTAATTGACAGCCTTTCAGGGGGGGGGTGTCGCATTCAGCTGCATCACCCCGTCGCTACATGGCCGTGTTGTTGCCTCAGTCCGTTTTGGACGTGTGTGTGTGTAGTTGCCTCAGTCCGCTTTTGGCAGTCTCCTTATTTTAAATTCTACATATCCTAATTACAATCTCCACCACAACATGACCTTGTTCACATTGGTAGACAAGGCTCTTGACCTGAGGCATTGTTGATAGATAGGTCTCTGCTGGACAAACTGGGACACTGTCACTCTGCGCCTATTAATGTACTCATCAATGGTGCAGAGGCCTGCTTCTTCCAACACATCAGCGGTGCTTGGGTAAGTCCAAGAACCATCCCCGTTGTTCTTATCATTATCATCATGGAACAACAAATAGTAATGAGAGGACAATCGTCTACTAGATCTTTCATTCCAGAAATCTCCTCACCACAAAATGACAAAGATCTCTACGCATTCAAACAAGGCAATGTCTTCCTCCTTGGCAATTCCAATATACAATACGCACTAAGCCTCAACGAAACAACTGGCAAATTGTCTGTATTGCACTGGGGACCCGTCCTTTCTACCATATCGCCACTTCTTTTACCCCATGATGAAGATGTATCGGGGGGGGACGAACATTCATCTATTTATACAGATTTTCCCATTTATGGGGACGGGGATGATCGAGAGCCTGCTTTGAAGGTATCTCGTCATGGGACGGGTATCCGTTCCTTTGATTTTTGATACAGGGGTTATACCATTCAACAAAGTGGCAAGATGGGAGAGCTGTCATCGTCGTCATCGCTCCTTCCTTGTACGTATACCGAACATGAAAATGAATCCAAAACTTTGATTGTGGAATTGTATGATGGGCAATCAAGTATTGAAATAAAATTGTTTTATACGATATTTCGTGACTTTCATGCGATAGCAAGACATGTTGAGATTATCAATCACGGGCAGTATCCACAAGATACAATTTCCATTGAACGACTTGCCTCATGGAGCATCGATCTGCCCCCCTCACCTCATGAAGAGAGTTATAGTTTCTTACAGCTGCAGGGTGCATGGGCAAGAGAAGCTCGAGAAATTTGGACCAAGGTGGATTACGGCAAATATGTTGTGAGTGATATGGAGGGTTCCAAGGTACATCGTGCCAATCCTTTCATTTCTTTGGCGGATGGTCCAGTCAGTGAGGAATATGGGATTGTTCGTGGATTTTCTTTGATTTACAGTGGATCTTTTCAATCGGTCATACAGGTGAATCAAATGGGTCTTGTACGGGTTAATATGGGTATGCATCCGGACATGTTCCAATGGAAGCTGGATCCTGGTGAGTCTTTTACGTCACCGGAGTGTGTGGCTGTATATTCCAATAGTGGATTGGGCGGGATTTCTTGGGAGTTTCATTGATTGTATCGAACCAGACTGGCAAGAGGATTTTGGAGAGATCGCCCAAGGCCTATTTTGTTGAATACATGGGAACCCTTCCAGTTTGATTTTACACACGAGACGCTTGTCAACTTGGCAAAGTCGGCACAGGGGACGGGAGTTGAATTGTTTGTGTTGGATGATGGTTGGTTTGGAGATAGAAATGATATTGATGCAGGTTTGGGAGATTGGTACCCCAACAAGGAGAAGCTACCCCGGGGATTGATGGGTCTTGCGGAGGATATCAATGCCCTTGGATTTGACTTTGGTTTATGGGTCGAGCCAGAGAGTGTCAATCCAGATAGTAATTTGTATCGTGCTCATCCAGAGTGGGCAGTGGAGGTTCCTGGATTGCAAGGGATACAAATGCTCGATTTGACAAATGAACAAGTACAAGATTATATCATTGATGTCATGACAGATCTTTTTTCAAGTACTAATATTTCTTATATCAAATGGGATCACAATCGTTTCATCTCAAATCCCTACAGCTCATTGCCACTTGATCGTCAGCAAGAATTCAGTCATCGTTACATACTAGGTCTATATAGAATCATAACAACCTTGACAACAAAGTTTCCCAAAATTCTATTTGAATGTAGTGGTGGAGGTGGACAATTTGACCCTGGAATGCTTGCGTACATGCCACAGTCTTGGGTACGTGACAATACAGATGTGGAAGAACGAGTGGAAATCCAATGGGGCTTCAGCAACGTCTATCCCCTCTCCATGACTGGAGCTCATGTCTCGGCAGTGCCCAATCATCAGGTTGGACGTGTCAGAGACTGGTCCTCTCGCGCTGCATTGGCACATTTTGGAACCTTTGGGTTTGAACTGAACATGCTAGATTTTACTTTGGATGAGAAGAAGCAAGCATGGCTAGATTCCAAAGTACACTTAGCCATTCGACACTTGATTCACAATGGACTTTTCTATCGCTTAAGAAATCCATATAAATCCAATTGGCCAGGGTGGATGTGTGTATCTCCACAATGTGCGGATGAAGCCATCATATTTGCCTATCAGAGATTGAAAGACACGCGAGAAACGATACCATCGTTTCTTCTCAAAGGTTTAGATGCCCAAAAGAAATATGCTGTGATGAAATTACCCAACAAACATCCCAGGTGTATATTATACAGTGGGGATTAACTCATGACAAGGGGCTTGATAGTCAAGTTTTCCCATGAATTCGAGGGTCATCTTTATTACGCGTGTGAGGTGGAGAAATATAGAGGAATGTGCAGTAGTGTAGCACATGCATCCGAGTGATGCCGTAAATCATGTAACAAATGTAAAATCAGCCATACACCATACTGCAATCATGCTTCTTCTTCAATCAAAGCTCCCCCACACCTGCTTCTCGCATTCCTTGCTCCCATACAAATCCAAACAAATGACCTTGTACAGGCTGTCCCCGTTCCATTCGGGGGACTATTTACCTGTACAACACCAACGTACACCCTGCTTCTTGAGCATCCTGCTCTACAACATGACGTTTTGTATGTGCAAATCTACCCGACGGCAACAATCTCCAACCCAAAGGAGCTTCTTCTTCACTTGTCCGTTCTGTAGTAAACAACAGTCTTGCATCCTTGTTGGAAATTTGAGCAAACGTTTTCAGCAGATTTGAAATACTGCCAAAGTACACCAACACATCTGCAGCCACAATCAAATCAAAACCACTTTTCCCATTTTCTTCATCTGCATAAGTATTATCCAACGTCATCTCTTCCAAGTCCATTACGAGCAATTTATCATACAATGGAGCGTTATCATCATCATAGCCATCATCCCTTGCAACAGTCTCAAAATCTCCTTCATTCACACCACATCCATTCTTGATGGTGCATTTCGATGCAACACTCAACATTTTCGAACTCGCATCCACCCCCACCATGAAATCCTCAACCAACGGCCTCAAAAACCTCCCTGTCAACCCCGTCCCACAACCTGCATCCAACACTGCCCCATCACGATCCCCTCCCCAATTCTTTGGCAGTCTCCCAATCAACAGGGGATAACAAGTAAGGCAGGAGAAGACGGCATAGATAGGAAGTAGTGGAGATGCATTTTTTTAAATCTCGAGATGATTTTAACATGCGGAAGCATGCGGACTGGTCCAAAGGCCGATAACCTTGATTCAACAGTCCTGTTCACGACAAAGCGCACTACGCACGACAAAGAAGTTAATGAAGTTGAAGTTTATCAAGGATTTGTGCCATGCGCAATGCGCAATTAACACGTACAGGTGGTTGGTACAGAGGACGGACAATTGACAGATGGCACAACGCCAAGCCATCTGCCTCTGCTGTACTGTAGTAGTACAGTACCCACCAAGCAGCAGAAACGAGAACACTGAACACCTCTTGGTGATTAGCTCACCTCTTCACTCTATCTTTTCTCGCTTCATGTGCCGTAGTTCTTCATTCACTTCTTTTGATCCTGCTACCTAGGCTGTACTGCTACTACTGCTGTGGCTCCCCCTCTTGTTGTTCTGTCAAACGCACCGCCGTGCGTCCTCGCTCTTGGTGGTATCATCTCTTTGTCGTGCCATTAATTCCTCATCGTAGGAGCTATGGATCAGTCAACTTTTCTTCTTGGTGTGAGCAAGTAAGTTCCTCCCTTCTTCTCTTGTTGTAGTATGTGAGGCAGTAGCAGTAGGCGCAGCACTGTTCATCCACTGGTTCTTGCCTCGGTAAGAACAATCATCACTACTATTTTTCTGTTCTCTCATCGTCGTCTTCTTTTGATTGCAAAGGAAGTTGTATTTGGAACCTCATCCTTTGTTTGTTGAGGAAGAAAAGTACCGGTACCTGGTGCCAACAAATAAATGCATGGCACTCCTGTATACTACAGCCTCTGTGGTTGAAGAACGAGCCAAAAGTCCAAGTTCTGGGAGTGATGAAGAATTCATCATGTCATCAACAGGAATATGGAATATTATGAGCAAAGCATGCTACGGGGAAGTCATGCCTAGAAGTTGTATTATTACCCGTATCTTTGTTGGATTGCTAATACATGTTTATTCTTGGCTATTTATCCTCATACTGTGCACTCCTCAAAAAGTCTATGCGCAATCTCAGAATGTTTCTTTGCCATTGTTATCTGGAACTTATGAATCTGTTCTACGGAAACAGCAGCCTTTTAGACAAGAGAGTCTAATTGCTCTAGATGACTACAATAGAAGGTATTTTCCTGTCCGTGGTAGTATCGGGCGTCCTGAAGGTAGCTTTGCGTCAACACCAGTTCCTAACTGTGAAAAATTTAAAGATTATACAGGTTGCATTGCATTGCCATCCACACATGTATTGAATCCACCACTGTGGGCAGGTAAACTATATTTTACACCACCAGTCTGCAAACATTACAATGGTTCATGTATTCTTGGAATACCAATGTCCATCACAAAGTCTATGCTATCAGAACCTCTTTTAGTTGATGACAAAAACATTCCATTTGTCACACATGATCCTATTGACTTACCTGGGCAGTCGGCGACTACTAGAAGTATTGTTGTAGGGGATATTGATGGTGATGGCCTTGCAGATGTTGTGATTGGAAATGATGGTGGACCAAATTATCTGTTGCTAAATCAACCTGATGGCACTTTTAGAGATCCAACTGTACTACCTGGGGGTAGATTATATACACATGCTGTTGCAATTGCAGATATTGACAATGACGGTCATTTTGATATTATCATAGGTAATATGAACCAACGTAATCAAATGCTCCTGAATGAAAAGAACGGGATATTTAGTGTGAAGGTATTGCCAGGTGGAGCCATGAGTACATCATGTGTTGCAGTTGCTGATGTAAATGGGGATGGGATGGTTGATATCATTCTTGGAACTGATAAAGCCAATAAGATACTGATGAACAAGGGGAACAGACAGTTTCTTGATCCAATAGATTTGTCGCCTGGCAGTAATGGGGAAATTACTAAATCTGTGGCAGTTGCCGATATCAACAATGATGGCTTGATTGACATTGTCCTTGGAAACTGGTTTAGTGCTAATCAAATACTCATGAACAATGGAGGAGGGGGATTCAACAAACCAGTTGCTATTCCTGGAGGCAACTCTCTGTCCCATTCAGTTGCTGTTGCTGATATAAATGGTGATGGATTTATAGACATAGTGGTTGGTAATGTTGGTTCACCTAACCAGCTTCTTGTTAATAAACAAGGAAAATTTGCTGAAATAATCAATCTTCCAGGTGGATCAAAGAATACAGAATCAATAGCTGCTGCAGATTTAAATGGTGATGGATTAGTTGACTTGGTGGCTGGTAATAACTTTCAGAGAAACCAAATTCTTCTCAATATTGGGAACAATAATTTTCAAGCTGTCACAATTGCAGGTGGTATAATGTTGACAAAGTCTGTTGCTACTGGTGACTTAGACAATGATGGCTTAATTGACATTGTGATTGGTAATGAAGGAGTCCAAAGTAATCAAGCACATGTGTCACATGTGATCAAAAATTATTATGGGGGTGCTATTGACTTGGAATTATATGGAATTCATGACACATACTGCAATGCCGTTGCTGATTTTGATGGCGATGGCAATCTAGATATTGTATTTGGGAACTACAATAATGCCAATCAGGTTTTATTTAATGATGGCAGTGGGAATATTACCAGGTCAAATGTCTTGAAAAGTACCCAAAATGCACATTCTGTAGCTGTTGCTGATATTAACAACGATGGATTAATTGATATTGTTTTTGGAAACTTTAGAGATGAGACAGGTGTTGTGGTGAATGAGTATTTTGAAAATATAGGTGGAGGTGAATTTGCTCAACCTATTGTTTTAGCAAGAGGCAAATTTTACCACTCCTCAGTTGCTACTGCAGATTTAGATAATGATGGTTTAGTAGATGTTGTTTTTGGAAATTTATATGGCAAAAACCAATGGGTAAAAAATTTGGGAAACAATGTTTTTAGTTCACCTATTGATTTGCCTGGTGAGGATGTTGAAACAAAGTGTGTTGTAATAGCTGATCTTGATAATGATCACATGCTGGACATTATTTTTTGCAATACTCTTTCTCCCAACACTATCATTTACAACCAAGGTGGGGGTATTTTTAAGGACCCAGAGCTGCTTCCAGGTTTTGCAACCACAACAACCCATGTTAGAGTTGCAGATTTTGATGATGATGGATTCTTAGATATAGTTCTTACAAGTTGGGGTGGACCTGTTATGCTTCTCTGGAATCTTCAAAATCGCACATTCACACATGATTCATCTGGACTGCACACAGATATTTTGGATGGATCTGCTCTTGAAGTTGCCGATGTGAATGGTGATGGACATGTAGATTTCCTTGTTGGTAGCTATACAAAAAATGTTGTTTCACTATTTATTAACAAGAGTCAGCGCAAGTTTGATATTGCAATTGAAGTTCCAGGGAGTGGAAGAATGAACACTGAAGACATAGCTGCAGCTGACATTGATAATGATGGAAATATTGATATTATAATAGCAAATAGGGGTGAAAATAACCAAATCTCATTTTTCTCATCATGCCCGAATGGAGGTGCTAAACTCCATGAGAAGAGCTGGTGCTTTCATTGTCCATCTTTTATGGGTCGTGTTTCATTACATGGGTTTGAGAAATCAGTTTGCAGTGAGTGTGTTCCTGACTTTATGCAACAGTATGGTGATGGTGAAAAATGTGAAATAGCTATCCCCTGTTCTTTAGGAAGCAGGTTGCTTGGAGAGGACACTTGTTCTATATGCCCCCAAGGAACTTACTATAATAGCACCCTTCTCAGAATACCTGATGATCCATCTACATACAGTATTCCAAGGTGTGTATCATGTCCTCCAGGACATTATGCAAATAAAATTATCCCAGCTATAGATGAGTGCTTCAAATGCATACCAGGTCATTATCAGCCAGAATACAGATCTTCTTACTGTGAACTTTGTCCTGATGGAACATTCCAGCCCAATTTTGGTGCAACTAGCTGTACTTCCTGTAAGAAGGGAGGTTTTTGTAATAGTATTAATGCCAATGATGGTGGTTACCAGCAGTGTAGGGCTGGAACATATAATGAAGACATGGGCAAAAGTGATGATTCAGCCTGTATTAAGTGTCCTGCAGGAACTTTCAGCATAGATGTGGGTGCGGCAAGTTATACTTCATGCCAAAGTTGTCCTAAAGGAACATACAACACTCAAGATGGTAAGGTTGTTGTATGATTTGTGAACTGAAAGACTTTTTATGGTTATAAAATGCTGAAGAATTGATACTGTGAAATCATAGGTCAGAGGCTATGCCATCGTTGTTTGCAGGGAAAATTTCAAAATAATACAGGGAAAACCGAATGTTACCCCTGTGAGGCTGGTCACTATTCTGATAAAGAAGGTTTGGAAGAATGTACACCATGTCCCTATCCACTTCAAAGCTCAGAGGGTAGCATATCTTGCTCATTTTGTGCAAAAGGGTACTACCTGAAGGAGGTCTATGCAAGTAATGCATTAATTCTTAAAGATCCACTTTTGTTTTGTAAGAAATGCCCATCCAATGCTGATTGTGGAGTAAACACAACTATTCATACACTAAATGTCACAGTGGGGTTTTGGCGTCATTCAAATGAAAGTTCTATCATATACAAATGTAAATCACACAGAAGTTGCTCTCGAACCTCACACAACCTCGAAACTTTTAGTGATGGCTATTGTACAGAGAACCATACTGGTGCCCTTTGCCAAGTTTGCAAAGACTCAGATTACTATTTCTCTGACACAAATGGTATATGCAAGAAATGCCCTTCAAAGACAAAATTTGCATTATTTGTAACATTATCTTTGGGTGTAGCTGTGGCACTTTTTGCTATCACTCTCTCAGTGAGAAAACATAGTCACTCAATTACTATGTTTATTCAAGTGGTAGATATACCATCAAAATTCAAAGTATTTGTCTCATTCCATCAAGTTGTGTCTGCAATGGAAACAGTCTATGGGGTGAGGCTTTCCAGTGTATTTGATCAGTGGAGGTATGTTATTGACTTGTTTAGCCTTGATCTGTTAAACATTGTTGCTTTCCCGATGAGCTGCATAGGTTCAACTAGAGACAGAATAGTTATTTATGGTACCTGGCCACTGATCTTGATATGGATTGGAATCATGATGATTTCTGTCTATGCATTTTTTGTCAGAATCACATCACAAAACAAAAATATGCAACTGAAAGTGAGATTGATTCAATGGATAATAATAGTTGTCTACTTCACTCTCCCTCTTGTATCAAGAAGTATATTTGATGCTATCAAATGCATTTCATTGCATGAAAAAGATGAAGAATTTTCACCAATGAGGAAGGCTGAGATAAAAAGCTATCTCATGATAGATATGAAAATTCAATGTGACATCAATGCAGATCCCAGCTATGCCTCAGTGCAACAGATGTTTTGGATCTATCTTGTACTATGGCCAATATTGACACCTATTGGATTGTTTACACTCCTGATTATTATCAGGAAATCAATAATATCTGACAGCATCACTGGATTGGCAAATGCATGCCGTTTTCTTTGGGCTGATTATGATAAGTCTTTAGTGTTTTGGGATATGTTTGACCTAGGGCGCAAGATATTCCTTGTAGGTTTTATTATGTTCATAGATCAGAAAGAGGGTTCAACAAAAAGTTTCCGTCTTGCAATTGCAGGAATGGTGTCATTATCCTATCTGGTGATTCTAGTTGCAACTCAGCCATACAGGAGAACTGACAACTATTTTCTAGCCTTGGTTAGCAACTTCCTCTTGGTCTTATGTTTCATGGCTGGCTCACTATTGAAAATTTGCAGCTATGCAGATGGTAACATAGAGTTTAGTGGTAGCTCATCAGTTTGTGATGTGTTCTTTGGCTTGTCACTCAATAGCAACAGCATATCAATTCTGCTTTTTCTACTAACATTTGGAATGACAGTTATCACAATATGCCTCCTATTTCTCATCACAATAAACAAGATCAGAATGCCAAAACTGATTATGAAAGCAACAGGATATGCTCCCAATATGGAAATGCCTGAGAATTGCAAGTACCATGTATTCATGTCTCATACATGGTCAACAGGTCAAGCAAAAACACATGCTATTGTACGAAAACTCCAAATGACTCTACCTTCTCTCCAAGTGTGGCTAGATATTGACAAACTCCAGGATCTTTCTTCACTGAAACAGGGTGTAGCTGAATCAGCAGTATTTATCATATTTTATAGTTCTGGATACTTTCGGTCAAAGAACTGCAATCAAGAGTTATGTTGTGCACTTGAGCTGAACAAACCTATCATTGTTATCTATGAAGGTGAACAGGACCTGACACTAAAAGAAATGATGGATGAATTCTTGCAATATTGCACATTGCATTCCAAATTTTCAGAGAGGGCTTATCAGTTGTTTTGCTATACTACAAAAAGAGAATTAGGTTCTGTGGAAGGAAATCTCAATAGTAATCCAATCCAGTGGCTCCATGACACTGCATTTTCAGCTGTATCCATGCGCAAGATCTTTTTTAGTATTCTTAGCAATTTGCCCTACTACAAGAAACATCGTGCTGAACTATATCAGGGTATTACTGTACCAGGCGAGTGTGATTCTATGAGGTTGTTGTCACCAGTAAATGTTTTTGTTCATGACAGCAATGTTGAGTCATGGAGTGTGGCAGAAGAGGTCAAGAGTTCATTATTGAAGGAGCAAACCAGCATGATCAACATTTTTGATGCTGCAGCTGTTTTTCAGATGCAACATGAAGTTGAGGGAATATGTCCACATTACATGGATGAGGACTTTGACAATTTCTGTGATCACAGCACATTGAAACTGCCATCTAAAAAGGATAGGGGCAAGTGTTTCTTCCTATTATACCTAAATAAATATACGTTCACAGTTGGAAATCATACAACAACAGAGACAGAAGAGCTTCTATCAGTACTGAAAAAGTGTGTTAAAAATAATGTCAAGGTGATTCTTGTGCATGAACAGGATGGCTCTAAGGGTAGCTGTGACTTTGACCAAATTTTAAAGTATGTGCCAGAAGAACTACTCATAGGCCCAATGAACATATTTCAAGATCTTGCAGTTCCTCTGTATCCAGACATAGATTATCGTGAAGTGAGTTTCAAAAAGATATTAGGCAAGCTGGGTGCAGTGCCACTGAAGCATTTTCATAGAAAAAGTCTATTGCCACTTTTCAAAAGTAGTAATATCTTGAAAACATAAAGAGATAATGGAGTTTTTTACATGGCTTACTGGGTCTTGTGAGTGCATTAATTTCCAGCACAAAGGTAATTGTTTTGGATGCAAGGACACAAACAAATCCATGTTAAAGGGCATCTAAAATACATGCATATTTGATAATTTATGTCTTACTAGTTATAGATGTTGACATTATGTGCTACTGCAAAAATTATGTGTTTGTAGTCGTAATATAGTAGTGCAGCATCTTATTCTATTTGTGGTATGACTCACTGGTTAGACTTATCACCACTACTTTTCTTAGATACTCTACCAATATAATTTCCTTTTCAATTGAAATTTCCCTTTTCACCAATCAAGAGTTGACTATGACACAGTAATCTGTTGGGTTAGCTGTCAAACATATTGTTACTTCGAGTTAATATACGTAGCAATGGATGTTGCTTGTTCAGTTGGTATTAGCTACAGTATCTCAGTAGTAGTATGTACTTCTGTATCATTGGACCGGTCACACTGTGTTGAAGATCAGGCCTCTTTGGCCAGAACTTTGACCAACGGCTTACCCGAAATTCAACGCTCATTCGAACAAATTCTCATGCACAAACCTCCATCATCTTTTCAGCATCTCTCATCTTCCGAGAAGATTGCACTTTCCATAATTGCTTGCTTTTACATATTGATCTCTCCTGGTGCCCAGATTCTCAGAGAACTAGAAGCCTGGGTTGTGTCTTATTCTGGAACTTTGTCTGTTTTGATTCCGAATTTGACCTGGAACCAGATTCATTTTTCATTATCTTGTACAAAAAACTAAGTTTATAATCTCTACAAATCATCAAATATTGCTCTTACTTACTAGTACCGTAGCAGTATTATTTGTATCCACTTCTCCCTCTTTCATTCAGTTCCTTCCTGTGATACTGTCTGCCCTCTCATTGCCCAAGAATAGTTCGAGATTAGCTGTTCTTCGCAAGTGCGTCCTCCTCTCTCAAAGCCGTTGCTTTCGTTCTGCATTCTGATTCACCTGGCCAAGTGTCTTCAGTCCATTGCAGCCCTCTTCACGTTACTTCAAGTAATCGGAATCGACTCTGATCACATCCAGTGTGGTTGATTAATTGTTGCTTCAAGTTGAACAAAGTCGCGAGTCTACTCAGTGGCCTTCGTGAGCGAAATTCGATACAGTATACAGTCGTTACAACGATCGTGTATCCCAAGTTGGTTGCTTAGGTTTTCTCTTTGTGGAAGTCGCTACAACCGTCCTCCACTCTTCTCCTACTACTGCTTTCCAAGATTCTTTAGTGCACAGAGCCTTCAAGGTCCAGAATCCAAAGCATGTCCTCTCCTTCAAGTGAAAGCG